>JPFL01000080.1:91830-205052 GCA_000733385.1 Paramecium biaurelia
AATAATAAATCCATTAGTAATTCATATTTATATGTATATATAAATAAATCTCTATTGAAATCTATATATATAATAAAAATTCATAAAATTTGAACAAAAGTTAACTATAATTACCTACCACTTCTCTGTGTTCCAAATCTTAATGTAACATATTTATTTCTATTATTTTACTCTACAATTATATACACCTTTCAATATCTACATCTTAAATAATATATTAAATTTTTTACTGGAATATCAAAATAAAAAAGACAATTTAAAATTAGCAACCTCTTGAATCTATAGTATTTATGGATTTAAATTTTAATTAAAATCCAATCTTAATCTGGTAATTCAAGTTGCAAGCCCTAATTAATAAAAATGAATATTATTAATACACACCATGGAAAATAAATATTTTATAAATGGATTAAAATCTAATACAACTATTTAATAACTATATTTATTCCATTATACAAAGTAGTATGAGTGAAGTTTGTGATTGATATCAAAAGTTGTAATAAAAATAATTTAAAGTATTTTTTCATCTAGAAGCCTATATAAAATACTTCTTATTTAAACTATGTAGACATAATTATTAAATGAAATTAAACATCAATTATCATTATTTTATGAGAAAAAAAATAATGATTAAAAGTTGAGAAGATACTATTTTTTCTCTTTACCTTCTTCCATTGTTATTCCAAATTTTCATACAATTTTATTTATTTTTTATTGGAATGAATAAAATATTGTCATTTTTGAACCAATCACTATCATGGTGCTGCTTAATCTTAGAGTATTCCTAATTTTACTAAAATAGCATATATCATATCCTAAACTGCTTATTCAATATTGTTTCCACTTTTTGCAGAAGTCTCTATTATAAATTAAACTCGAAACACCTATAAAAAGAATATCTTTATTATTAGCAAACTCCTATCCTTCTTCAATTGATACTTTTCTTCCATTTTCTTCATCAGATTTATTTGCAACAAGCATTTTTACTATATTATTATTTGAATGATTTTCAACCACTAAATTAATATTAGATGAAACTTTAACCTTTAATCCATTTGACACAATCAATGAATGACTATCTATCAGTTAAATCATATAAAATAAAGACTCCATGAGCACCAACAAGATATTAACTTATTATTTCCAAATATTCTTCTGATCCTAATGTGTCCCAAATCTAAATATTATCATTATAATATATACCAATAACTTCAAATTTTAGCCATTAAAGTCTATAAGTTTTTATTGAAAATCCAGGCCTGGAGTAGGTGTATACATTTCTGTAAACTCATCTTTAGTGTATCTCGTAAAAAAGGATGATTTGCCTACATGAGAGCCTCCGAATAATAAAATCTTAAAAATTTAATCTGGTTTCTTATATGGATCCATATTGTATTAATATTAATTAATTTAATTTTATAATAATATTTATAGTTGAGAAAATCTGTTAGGATTTAATTGTATTACACTTATTAATATATTACAAATATTAATATATTTTTATTAATTCATTTAAATTAATATATAGACTGATATATTAAATATATAATTTTTCAATAACATTCTAATATATTTCTAAAAATCTTTTCTTTTGATTAATAATTTTAATTTTTCTGGATTTAATTCTCATAAAGTTTTGACTAGAAATGAAAAGCTAAATAAATGATTTATATCCCTTACAATATATATAATTCTTAAAAATAATTTACTCAAATTTACAAACTTTTGAGAGAATCACTTATTATACTGGTTAATTAATAGATTAACTTATCCTTTTATTATTTAAAATTTTAAATAAATAGAAATTCCTTTAAGTATTCAATCTACACTATTATTAATGACCATAATAAAATATATTTATAGTTTAGGGTAAATAATTATAATTAATTTAGGATAATTTATTAGTGTGAAAATGAAATAATAATGAAATTGTATGAGAATTAAATCTAAAAAGATATTTTCAGTAAAGAATTTAAAATCATTGCTTTCATTCGAAAGATGGTGTTAATTTTTTTCATCAACAAAATATATTATTAATATTAATATCAGTAAAACATGTGAAATCATTAAGATCATGTGAAACACGGTTATAAATCATCATTATATTTAGGCATAATATTATCTAATAATAAATAACATTTTTTTAATTTCATTTTATGGGATTAAATTGAAATATTTATTTTATCAAAAAATGATTAATAGTAAAGTCAAATCAGAATTTTTGTAAAAATTAACTTGCTGTTCTGAATATGCTTATAGAGAAGATACTATCTTTCCAATTCGAAATCAAATGGAAGATTGTATACAATACTCTAAATAAGATCAGCCCATTATTATAAAGATAATTGTTTTTAGGATGGCACTACTTGTCTATTTGAAGTTTTTGATGGTCATGGAGGGACTGATGTAGTTGAATACATTACAAAAATTCTGCCAGAAGTAGTTAAATTTAAATATTAAATAAAGACCTTTCTGAGGGATTTCAAGTAATTTAATACTTTAAAACCAATTGAATATTTTGAATAAATATTCAAAAAAGTTGATGATTAACTAAAATTAATTGGGGCTGCAGAAATAGGTGCTACCTGTTGTTTAACTTTATTAAGAAAGGAAGATAATAATAAAAGAAGATGTTATATTGCAAATTTGGGTGATACTAGAGCAGTGATGAATATTGATGGAAAAGCAGTTAGAATGACAGTTGATCATAAGGAATAGACCCTGAGGAATTAAAAAATATTAAATGATTTAATTATGCTTACTAAAGGCGAGAAGGAGGTACAATTGTGAGAGGTAGAGTGATGGGTCAATAAGCAGTAACAAGAGCATTTGGAGATCTAGATTTTAAAACTGTGGGCGTTTCAGTTAAACCTGACTTGAAGGTATAGGAAATTACACCCTAGTATTGTTTCATTTTACTGTTAAATTTTCTGTAGAAAGCAATTGACATAACTAAAGGACTTAAGAATTCTGATGAAATGACAAAAGAGTTATTATAATTTGCTTTGAAAAATGGCTCAAGAGATAACATTAGCATCTTAATTTTAATGTTTTGATATATTATAAAAAAGTATATAACTAATCATTATGCAAATGAACTATAAGAATCATTAATAATTCATTTATAAATTAAGTTAATTTAAACAAGAGTATAAAATCTTATAATAGAATTAATAATATATATATTGTATATATATCTACTATGTATCAAAATTTAATTAATTATCTAAAATCTGAAATAATTATGGGCATTTTTAGATCTTCAAATTTTATTTCATTTGCTATACTCTTTATTTCTACATAAATATAATAAAATAATTCATTTGAATCTAGTAAAAGCGAGATAAATCCTATAATCAAAGAAAAAAATGGAAAATCTACTGGGAAATAAAAAAAATAAATCCAAAATAAGTAAAAGTTTTCCAAACTAATTATGGTGTATGGATAATTTTTAAATTTATTTAGCAAAGTTAAAATTATAACTAATGGCAAATAAAGGAATGACAATTAAATTTAAGCACAACATTCAAATACATATCTAATTTTACCTTATTTTTATGATTTATTCTATAATTTTAGTTATTGATGTCCATTATTTAATAAAATTAATATTAAAATTGCAGCATAGATATAACTAAAATAATTTAGTTTATAACCTAATAAAACATGTAATATTGTATCCTTAAATTAAATAAATGTAAATATATCTAATTCCTATAAATTTCCTATCAAAATGTTTAAGAATACCATTCCTAATTTAAAACTATTATCTACTAAAGTGTTCAATTTAATCATAGCTTTAATGTATTCAAAATAATACTATACTAAATATAGAATTATGACTAATGAAATTCTTTTGAAAACAAAGATACTTAGGATTTAGAGTAACAATAATATTACATAAATGTAAATAATTGCTTCAGCAATAGATTTTTCAACATTAAATGACCCTAATTAAATAAAATTATTGGTATATATTTGAAACAAAGTCAAATATAATATTAATTATTCTAGTTAAGTATATTTAGTTTTCACATTAACTTGTTATAAAGCTCTAAAAATAGAAACTATAGCTATAAATTGCCAATTAGAGATAAGAAGGAATACAATAGTTGATATTATTATTTAGACTCTATATATTTAATCTTATTTAAGTTTGGTCAACTGATCGTAATATTTAAATGCAATAAAAATAACAATAATTTGATACTCTTTTAAAAAGACTTACAAAATTTCATAGAAGTTAAACTAATGTTCAATACAAAAAGTATCAATATAAAAATTATCACAACTGCTACCAAGTTATAATATATGATCATTATTTCCTTTAATACATTAATTGCTAAAACCATCAAATCTACATTAATGTTCCAAAAATGATTTATGATAAAAAGGGCGAAATGCAAGAATAAGTAATTCATCTTCACTTTATCTTATATAATAACCAAATTTTATTTCTTATTATTGAATTTAAGTAAAACCATCTCTAATTTAAAAGTATTAATGCTCAATAACACATCCAGATGCTAAAACTAAAAATTGAAGTTATGGATCATCTATTTCTAATAAATTGTGTAAATAATTATAATCGTTAAAACATTAATGAGGAAATGGCAAATTAATATCTTCAAATGAGATTATCTCATCTAGTTAATTAAAAATATCCTAATCGTTTTTCTAATCAAATTATACTAATTTCTGAGATAATTAAAATGTCATACTTATGATAATTTCAATAGTAGTCCCTAAATTTCAAGAATTGAAGCTTATATGCCTAATGTGTATAAATGTAAAATTAAAATAAATAACATATATTAAATATTTCATAGGGTTTGAGAATAATTATAAAAGGATTAATGTTATCATACTTTTCTTTGTTGTTAGAATTTGATATTATTATTATCTGATTCTCCTTAGTAAAATTAGATCAATTATTTAATTGGAATGAAGGTGTTTCTTTGATAATTACCATCATTTTAAGACAGTTAGGATTAAGAATAAAAGTGAGGTTAATTTAAGCACATTTTCTTCCTGTTTGAGAGATAGGCCTAATATCTATGCATTTTAATGTTGATAACAAGGTTTTAGTTCTAAAATGCGAAATATAGATAGAAATAAAATAAATAGAGTAAAAATAGATTATAAATTTGAGTTTTTAATATATTATTTAGTTTTTTTTCTTTCTCTATGTTTAGAGAAAGTTTATAATTTTAAATTTAAGGAAAGATGGTGTGTTTTAGATTAAAATCTTTTGCTATTTTATTATTGCCTTTATATTTTTTTAATAATTTTATCCTATTCAGATACATTATTTCTAACAGCTTAATAAATATAAGGGAACTTGATATTTTTTGAAATATTAAAATTAACCTTTCAGAACTGGGGTAGCATGAGAATTATCTTAAGATATTTTATCTAATTACAATACTCGAGACATAGTTATAAAAGATTCATTAAAATTTTGTTGTTTTTTTAAACTGCTATAACTGCTACAATAATCAATAGAAAAGATGAGTTTTTATATAGAATATATTATATATCTATCTTATTCAGAAATCTTCAATTATGAGTCTTATTCATATTGATAGATAATATTATTTAAATTGTGCTGGACCTTTAAATATCATTTTTTTTGAGCAAATTAGAAATTAATAATATACTTATTTCATCTATGTTAAAATAAAAATAGTCTAGCATTTCAAAAGTGTGGTTTTAAAATAACATTTATTTTATTCATTAATATTATTATAGATGTTCCGATCCAAGAAAAGCTCAACAGTTCCAATCAGAACTAAAGAGAAAAGTACTCTTTTGGCTCCTTGTATTAATTGTGAAGAGTTTATACCCTTTGATAAAATTGATTTTCATGCTCAGAGATGCAATCAAGTTTCTAACAAAGTACTAAAATATGCAGAATCAAATGTATTTTTTGAAGAGAATGATTTCAAACTATGCAAATTAAGAGCTAATTTGTAAAACAAACCTTATTAACATACTCAAAGATTATGTCGGATTTGTGAATTAGTTTCTTAAATCAACACAATTGGATGTGTAGAAGAGGCTTCTTTAAAAGAATTTGAAAAAGAATTATTTAACTTAAGTTAGGAACCAAGTCAATCTATAAATTAATCTTTATACATTGAAAGAATACATTCACTTGTTATGTTAAGGATGAGTATTATTCAAAATCAATTAAACCTTAAAGCAATCAGACCTACATAATCACAATAGCACTTTTATCCTCAATAAAACAATACTTTCATCTCGAAATATTCTAAAAATACAATAGGTTCAAATCAAACAACTAGTAATAACAAATTATAAAATTTAATTCAAAATAAATTGGAATCATCTGAAAAATCAAATTGTCTGAATAAATTTCATTATTGTTAATCACCAGATCCTAGAATGACTTATATTACTAAATTTTCCTAAAATAGTCCAATTTCTCAATATGGATTAACATAATAACAATAAAAAAGTGAAATTTTAACACATATTAGTGAACAATATGCTGAAAGTATTGATGAGTAATCTAATCCAAAAACATTTGCTTAGAGATGTTTCTATTCAAAAGTTCTAAATCTTAAATTAAATTATCTACATTCTAATCCAGCTTAAAAGATTCCTGTGTCAATTTTATGGAAATAAGCTGAAAAATACAAAGTAAAACCAGAAGATTGGGAATTATTTATTAAAAATTGCCTAGACAAACCCTTCTAAATTTTAGATCCTAATAAAATTGATTCTCAATTTATTAATTCTAATTAGATCAAATTCAATAAATTATAATGAGTTAACTTGAATTTAAATATATATCTAAATAACAGACATTTAATTTAAAAATAATGATTATTTATAAAATAACATAGTTATCTTAATTTATATTAATAATTTAATATTATTTTTTTGAATGGGAGCTAATAATGGTAAGTAATCTGAAATCAAATATAGTACAGATCATTCAGGATAAAATCCAGGATAGTAACCATATATGGGTTAACATCCGGGTGAAAATGTTGTTGGTGGTATGTTTAATAATTATTCTATTTATCAGTCTAGTAAGATGGTTAAGTGTAAGATGCTATAAACAAGGCGAGATTAGAGGAGAGTTCAATGAAGTGTGATTTATTATAAGATGAATTGATAGCAACATTAAATAATGTAATGTATATTTTAGAATGAATAGTTGCATAAATCAATGGAAAGGTTTGTGGAAAACAGTAAAGAAAGACGTAGATAAAATGAAGAAAATGAGTAAAATTAGTTAAATGATCAAAATGATTGATTCTATTCATCTAAATAATATCCATTAAACAACTTAAAATTATACATTATAATTAATTTATTCAGGATATACTTCATTTTATCAGTCAAGTGCCAATCAACTTGATTGTACAAGCAATACCTAAGTAGAATATAATTAATACTAATTATATTATAATTTTTGAATCATTTATTAATTATGAGAGCAATAAATAAAGATAACTATTGCTATCATTATTAAGATAAGAGAGAAAAGAAATATTAGTTAAATAAGATAATTAAGATTTTATATTATTATTAATTTATATAATTATTTATTAATTGTTTAATCCAATTCAACAAACTAGTTTTCAAAAATTGAAAAATATTATTCAATAATATATATAATTTTTGAGTATATGATGATTTGAATTAAAAGATATCAATTTTATAATAGATTGATCAATATGTTATGATTAAATAATGTTAACTATTGAACTAAAATACCTATAAAAGAGATATATTTTATAATTAGATATTATTATTTAATTTTCTGATCATTTCCTTTAAGAGTTCCTCAGATGGCATAGGTAATTTAATTAATTATTATCATCCTTTCATACCTGACCATATATTTTTATTATGCACCTAATTTTTAGATGAATAAGCAAAATTTAACTTATATAGTTAGCGATCATTCTAGACCAATCCTTCATGGATATCACTAAGATGATAATATAGAGAAAAGGGTAGTTATATCTTAAAGTTCAGAGTTGGGTGGAGGTTTATTCAATAGTGTTGAAGTAACTATTATGAATTTAAGTATAGGTTGAATAGAGGAAATCTAAATAAGTGTTGTAAAAAGAATATGATTCAAGAAGTATACGATATGCAAATGAAGATTACTCATATTTGGCAAATTTGTTGTTGAGCAGATTTTCACAATTAGACACAGCTGCCTCTATTGCTACTTAATATCCATTATTTAAAATGTTAAGAGGTGTTACCAAAAAATTTATGTTTAATGAGTTAGAAATCATATTCTTTTTGCACACAATTGAAGAATAGAAATGGAGATATGATGATTAATTGATTTCAGAATTTTAAGCATACTTTAAATAAGATTTTCTAAGCAACTAAGAAGTAATTAATTATAAAAATAATTTAAATTAGAATTAGAATGTAGAAGGATTCAAAAAATTATTATTATTTCTAATCTGTTGTGGATATACAATCAAATGTTTTTTCAATGATTCTAATGATTAAGAAATACTATTAATTACTGATCACATCTAACAATATTGTTAAAAAGAGTAAAAATAAATATTTAAATTAATAATAGTTTTAAAAAATCCTTATTAGAATTATGGAGATAGAAATATATGAATTGTTCATTAAAGATTGTTCCTAGAGTCTTGAATAAATTATACAATAAATTAATGAGAATACCCAAAGATGGAAAATAAGAATTTCAATAAGATTATAATGCATTAGTAGATTAAATAATCTAGATATCTCCTGCATACAATAGTTAAGAAGGAAAATTGATTAAGTAAGAAGTTAAGCCAATTTAACAATAATAACATTAATAATAACCAACTATTACTTATAGTCAATAGACTTAGTAATCCTTATAATAATAACCATATATGAACAATTCAGGTTTATTTATGTAATTTTCATAATCATAAATTCCTCAATAATAGGGTCAATCAAATTATTTCTAAAATTTTACATCGTTGAATGATTTCTGTGATCCTAACATCAATGAAAATCTATTTCTAAATTCAACTAAGATTAAAGAAGAAATTTTGCCACCTCCCCCACCCTTATTGAGTTAATCTTCTAATTATAAATAATAATGATAAATTAAATTAATTACAAAAGAATTTAGTTATTGTATTTATTCTTACATTCTCAAATTTTAATCTTAAAGACTTTTAATAAATTTTTTTGTTTCAATATCCTCCAAAGAATAAATTTCAATTCTGTTACTAATTTCAATATCACATAAATCTTTCTTTTTTTTATTGACATTCAGTCATATAAATGTTCTTTACTTATTTTCCTTTTTTTCTAATAAGATTTAATATTAATTTTATAAGTAGTAATATGCTGTTTCAAATTCATAATACCTTTTTAATATTTCTTCCAGAGCTAAATATCTAAAAGCAAGTTTTGATTGAGTCATGTTTATAAATTGAACATATTATATAAGAAAATATCAATAAATCAAAATGTTATTGTTAAATTTGATAATCATATAATAATATTATTTTACATATTTATTATTTTTTTATATGCCTTCTTCATTCTAATCTTGAATTTGAATTTCTCATATATTCCCAATAAATATAATTTATATATATTTAATTATTATATATATAAAATTTTGCATTTTCTATAACAGAGTTTCAGATAAAGAGTAGAAAATCAGATTAAAAATTTCAAACTTACTCTTTTCAGAATACGAATTTTAGATAATTAAAACTTCCTGGTAATGTATTTATTAATAAGCAATATTACTAAAAATTTATTAAGAAAATAAAAGAAGAGATCGTTTATTGAATTAAATAAATTATTTACATAGGGTTTTTGAATTAATTAATAGACTCTATACTTTTTTATAGGATTTTTTTCAAATTTCAAATTTTATCATTTCAATAATATTGAAAGGACATTAATTCGAACGATTTCTAATTTTAGGTTTGGGATATTTATTCAACTCAAATTAGTTCAAAGTGTGAAGATGATGTATAATATTGAATTTGCATATAATTGTTATAACTGTAATAAATTATTTGAAAAAATGATTTAATCTTCTAAAATAAATTAATTAGGTATTTAGGGAATTATAGTTGATATATTATCATATAAAATATTATTTTGATAAACTTTATATATTATATTAATATTTTTTCTAATATTAGAATTCCTTATTGATAATGGAAATCTATTCTCAAATAATTTTAAAATATAATAGGGTAGTTCTCTAATAAAACTGGGAGAATTCTAAATTAATTTTTTTTTAAATGAAAATATTTGAATATCCAATACGTTGATCAATAAAAGAAAATTCTATTTATATGCATATATTATGAATGTTAAGTGATACAAAAGACTAATTTAAAAAAAATTATTTTTAATGCAATTACATATTAGAAGATTTGAAGATTCTCATATATAGGTAAAGTAATGTAATGAGTGTTAGTTATCTGAAATTTTTACATTAATTCTTGTAATCAAGAACTAAAAATAATTGTATTGTATGAAACAATTGAATTAAAATTAAATACCATAAAAGATAAAAAAGTATAGAGTAAAATTAAAAAAAACAACTTAATTTTAATTTTTGTGCAAACATTATCCAAAGTTAAATTGTAAATCCTAAAATGACAAGATTAGGTTTAAACTATTTCATGTATTAATACTTAGAAAAGTTAAAATTGTTTAAGAAAATTTAAGGATATGGTTTCAATGATATTTGTTCAAAGAAATAAACAATAGTTCAATAAAATATTTCAAACGTATAAGAGATACTAACAATTATTAAAAAATTTAGTTTTTCATTTATTTTATAATAAGTTATGTTTTTTTAATATAAACTATAAATTAGTTTAAATATTAAATCATTTTATTTATTTGTAAAGACACTCCTTTGGCTTTGGATAAAGTTTCTCTAATGATGCCTCATAGTTTTAGATTGCTAAATTTTAGTTTGTATCAGTTAAATATATCCAATATAAATATCCATACAGTTTTCCATCCTATTCTATAAAAATTTAAACCTATTTAATTTTAACATAGAATATTTTTCCATTAAAATTTTACACTTCCATTTCAAATATTTATTGGTCATTAGAAACTGCTTCAAATACCTGATTCCATATTTTTATATAATTATTGACTCTAATAGCACAAGGAAGTGTTTTTGTTTCTGTTAAATACTCTTCTATCATGTCAATTGTAATACCCATCAAATGAAGAAACTTTATATTATGTGTGTATTTTAGTATGACAGACTCATGTCTTTCCTGTCGAAATGTATAACATTCATAAGGATACTTGGAAGCAAGTTCTTCCACTTAATTTATTTCAAATTATGTAGAACAAGGGATTGATGCTATTTACTCATATCTTTATAGGTATTTACTCAAATTTGTACATGCCTTATCCATCTTCATTTATCTTAACATCTAAAATATTGTAGATATATCAGCTAATTCAAAGTCTCTTGTTTAAAAATGATATTCCATCTTTTGTTAACAGATTTCAGTTTAAGAAACAGAGTACCCGATACTGAATATATTGATTCCTAATTCTCCAAGAGTGTTTTCATTGAATGTAGTAAGGGCAAATTGTACATTTTCTTTTGTTCTGAAGTATTGATTTAGGTGAATATTTTTTGGAAAAATAAATGAGGTCACAAACTCTTTTGAGTGCAGTTTTGAATTTTATTTTAAGTCCTTGTTTTTAGAATTTTATTTCTTTTTCTTAATGTTTTTATCTAAAGGAATAATGGCAACCTAGATTTTAATCGGGTTCATTTTATTTATATTTAAAATAAAGGTATCTTTACAGAGTGATAAATAAAAAGCAGTGACATGTAATGACATTTTATTAATTTATTTTTAGAGTACAAAGAACATAAATAGAATTCAAGGTAAATACAACACATTTTATGTTATAGTTTATATAAATACAATTAACTTTTACATAAATATTTTATTTAATACTGATAATATTCGATAACAAAACTTATCCTTAATACAAAATATTATGATAATAATCTAACAAAAATATATCAATTCATTTTCTCTAAATGATAACATACTGATTCAATAATATTATTTAATGGAGCTTCTCCTGAAGCTTTGAAAATGACTGAAGCATATTTTGGTGTGCCATCAATTAGTTGTTTTAAATCCTCCCATCTTTTCAATCTAATTTAACATCAATAACATTTATACCTTAATTGTACAATATCTCTTTTTTCATTAGGAGCAATTATCAATCTTGATTTAACTTCTTTGTCAGCTTCATCAATAGAATTGTATATTCTTCCAGATATAGGATCAGTCCTACGCTAAATTAATCTCTTTAAGATAATATCATCAGCAGCATCAATAATAACAATCAAAGTAGGTTAAATATTAAGTTCATTTAATTATTCCAATTATTATTCAGTTTTAGGATATCCATCAAGTACATACCCTTATAATTGACAATCAGTTTAATTAATTCTTTCTTTAATGAGAGCATTGATAATTCTATCATCCACTAAATCTCCTTTATTAACTTTTTCAAAGGCTTCCTTACCAGTAGTACCTTTTTTATTAACCAAATTTGATATTAATTCTCTTGTTGAAACATATACAAATCCATATCTTGAACATAAATGTTTAGCTAAAGTAGATCTACCTGATCCTGGAGGACCAATCACAAGAATTCTTCCAGCTCTAGTGGGTGCATTATTATATAATTTATATTTAAGTCGTTACTAAATTTAAGTTAATATAATACAGCCATATCTTCTAATTCATAATTTTTTTCTCCATCAACAGAGAAATATTGATTCTTATAAATTTCTTTAACTTATTTAAGATTCAATTGATATTCTAATGAATGATTCTATGCTAATTCCTCTTTTTTGCTTAATTTATTAAATGGTTCTGTGTCCAATTTTTTAAGACAACATTAATATATTTTCTCCTCAGACATTTCCAGTATTAGAAAAGCATCTGGAATAATTCCTTCTTTTTAAAATGCTAAGCCTTAGACTCGAGTTTTAGGGAATCCTTCAAAAATGTAGCTTTTCTTTTTTTCATTTTCCAAATGCTAAATTTGATTTAATGCAATATTGATAACTATTTCATCACTCACATACTAAAATTTATCCATAGAATCTTATATTTATTAACTCTACAAATATATATAATGTAGTTACTAATTCTGATTTTTTGCTTAACTCTTTTCCAATTAAATCACCAATAGAAACACAATGGAAATTCATATATTCAGCAAGTGTAAGGGAAAGCTCTAGTAATTTAGATCCAGGAGGTCCAATTATGAATATTTTTTTTGCTTAAATGTATTTTGAATAATACTTTCAGGTTCTTATAATTTATTGATTAAAAATTGAATTGGATCATCAGGTTTTTTAATAATGAGAGCTTTTAGTAAATCTTCAAAGATGCTATACACTTTATTTCCTTCTAAGTATTTTTCTACTTGTTATTGGTATTATAACTTATTTGCTTGATCCATAAGTTATACTTTTTAAGAATATATTAATATATTTAATATTTAAATTATACAAGCAATAAATCGTATATAATCTAGATACAAATATGAAATTAATAAAATTGTATTATATTATGTAATTAAGATTGCAAAATTCAAATCAATTAATCATTCATCATCTGAACTTGAATCTGAATCTAATCCACTGATAATAAATTCCTGATCTTATTTTTCATGTATTGATTCACTTCCATTTTCTCTATTTTCAATAGCTTATACATTCCTAAGTAATTTTTATCTCAATTCTTCATCTGCTTCATTGGAACTATCATCTCGTCTTGAATAATCTTGTTGCTTCCTTTGATCATAATCATCATAAGGTGTACTTTATTTTGTAGAAATTTCATTTCTGGATGTGTAATTATCTTAAAGATGAAATTTCTATATATGATTTCTCAAAGGCAATTTGCTTGTATACTGTTTACCACAATATTAACAGTTTGTCTTCTCCTTGTTTGAATTATACAATAAATCTTAATTATGAGATCTCTTTTTCAAATTTAAAAGAGAACTACTGGCTCTATTCAAACTACTATCTCCAAGTTTAATCTAATTGAAAAGTCGTGTGTATTTATCAGTTAATAGTTTCTATTCATTAAGGTAATTGCTAATGAAGTCTGCCAACTTATAGTTCATAAAAATAATATCAAATTCCAAAAGCATTTATATAATAAGTTCAAGACCAATTATTTATATGATTATAAAAATAAAGTAGCTCAATAATATTCTTAACTTTGTATAAAATACTTGAACCTTTCAAATATTGAAGTTTCACCATTGTAATACCATCAATATTGGTTATTTGAGTTTTATTTGAATATATATTAGTTCAACCTAAAGTGATTGAATCTAATTGTCTTCATATTTAAAATAATCTTACAAATATAACTAAAAGTTTCTTGAAATCAAATGTCTCTCATATCATCTATTATCAATCCTTATCTCAAACTCTTCAAATTGTTTAAAAAATGGTTAAATATATTTAGGTATATAAGAGGATCATTGAAACTAGACTTAAATTAAAATTTAATATTTATTCTTACAATAAATTTATATACTATAGTAATTGATGTATCTTTATTCAATTGTTGTAATTATCATAGAGTTTCTATGAGGATAAAATTTCCATTTATACTAAAAACATAATAGTAATCTAGACACTACTTGATAGATGGATTCAATAAATAGTAAATTCTTATAACTTAACCAATTTAAATTCTTAATTATCAAACAAATATAAATTTAATTTCTTAATTCTATCCCCAGAGTTATATATTATAAAACAACTAATATGTATTTTAGATATTTTGTAATTCAAAAGAGAATAAAATGTTAATTAAAAAATAAACAAAATGAATTTATTTACTAATAAGCCAGGTATTTAAAAACTTTCTTTTTATATTATTATAAAACTTATTAAATAACAAAAAATTGATTATTTTTTAAATGACAATTAATCTGAAAAATAAATCCTCAAATAAATAATAATTTTCTTTAAAAAAGCGATCCTAGTATAATTATGAATTAAAGTTCATTTATATATGTCTCCTCTCAAACTTGTGTTATTAATTTAATTAAAAATATTTTTAATCCAATATATTTTTTATTTTTTTCATCTAGGATTTTATATTAAAAATTTATTATTATTTCTGATTATAATGATTTTATACAGTATTTGCAATGCATAAAAGCCTTAAGAATTATTTGTATATAACTGAAATTAATTAGTCATTTTTAACATTAGTTTTTTTAATTATGAAATAGTAAGCAATAGGAATGAATAAGTCAGCAATTCTTAGTCGATAATCATCTTTCTCATCTTAGACATCGAATTCAGATAAGAAAAATAAAATTAACTCTTACATATCATTATCTCCTCGTTTTGATCCAGAAAAGGGATTGGCTTTTCAAAACAGCATAAAAGAAGTCAAAATCAAAGATGATGATACAGATTAACCTTAAATACAGAATAAAGATTAATAACATTTAGGAAAAATAAAGAAATAATCAAGTTTTACTTTAAAAACTTAAAAAGATGAATAAATGAAAAAAAGCTAGTTTAGTAGGGTTTAAAGAGCAGATAGCTTAAATCCTAAAAAAATCTAGTGAGTTATAATAATTTATTTTTCATTTAAAGTTGTAATAGTTATTTTAAAAAATTATAAATAATATTTCTTTATTTGAAGATAGGAATATATATAACTTAAGAAATCGAATTCAACTATTCAATGTTAGTAAAAGATTGATAAAATTTGATACAATATAAATGTAGATGATGAAGTTAACTTTTAGTTATTATTGTAAAAATAATTATAAGTTTGTCTAAAATGTGAAATTAAAAATTATTACATTTTAAATTAGAAGAAGGATATTGATTAATAGAATTATACTTAAATAAATTTAACAATTTGAATTGATTATATAAACATATTTATATATAGAATCTGTTCTATTCTGTGTTAATAATATTTAAATATAAAATGAGTATGTAATAGGAATATGATTACCTTTTCAAGATACTTTTAATTGGAAACTCAGCAGTTGGAAAATCATCATTGTTACTTCGATTTGCTGATAATGTATTCAATGAAAGTTTCTTGCCTACAATTGGTGTAGATTTTAAGATTCGAACTTTTGATTTGAATGGAAAAACAGTAAAGTTGTAGGTAGTTTTGGGATAAAATTTAGATTTGGGACACTGCAGGATAAGAAAGATTTAAAACAATAACAAATTCCTATTATAAAGGTGCTCATGGAATAATATTAGTTTATGATGTGACTGATAAGTAATCATTCAAGGATGTGGAAAATTGGTTAGCTGGTATTTATATTTACAATTCATCAATTAGAGGTTGAAAAATACGCAAATGAGAATGTTGTAAGAGTTTTAGTGGGTAATAAAGTAGATTTGGAAAGTAAAAGAGAAGTTACATCTGAAGAAGGAAAAGAAATTGCTGATTCTTTGAATATACGTTTTATAGGTAGTTATGTAAAATAATGACAGAAACCTCTGCAAAGAATTCATCAAATGTTGAGAAAGCATTCATAACTCTAGCAAATGAAATCAAAGCAAAGGTAGCAAAGAGTAATGAGGCTATTCCAATAAAAACAGGACCTCGTATCACTCCAGATTAATAATAGAATACAGTCAAAGATAATGGATGTTGTTGACACAAATTATAACCATAATATTATTTATTCAATTTATGGGTTTGTATTATGATACAATTATTTAAGGAGCTTAATAATTTGTATAATCTCTAGATCCAATTCTATCAACAAATTATGAGGATACATTATCTTCTTTTGGATACAAATTTCTACATAATATTAATACATTACTTCTCAACATCATTAGTGATAATCACTTATTTTGTTGTTGTTGTACTATTTTAAATAGGTTATAATTGATAATTCTAAGATATGAGAGTAGGGGATGGTATATTTTATGAAGATGATTGATAAATTTTGGAAGCTGTACTCTATTAAACATAACTTGTAGTTTAAACAATTGGTTATTGTTATTAAATAAGAGTAGTTGAAGTAGTAATTGGTTATTACTATGTTGGTGATCTTTTGGATTATCTTAATTAAACTTCTTATAGAATATTGATTTGAGATTCATATTCAGTAATCTAAATTAAATATATACTTTTACTTATTAAATCATGATATTAATTCTTGTTTCTTGATCTCTTTTAATATTTTATAATCTTTCTACTTCTAATTAGAGAGTCTCAATTTATGTTTCTAATTCTCTTATTTTCAATTCTTTTGATCTTACTTGTTCCTTTATTATTAAAACAGTGTTTGAATTAACAGAACTTGAATTAGAATTTAAACTCATTTCTAATTCAAGTATTTTTTAGTTTTTTTATTAAATAATTTGAGTTAACTCTTTGATTTTAGGTTCATCTGTCATTACAACAGTTTTCTCAATGAAAGATTAAGTATTTCTAGTTTCATATTCCTTGGTTCTTATTTCAAATTCTCGAATTCTTGTTTCATATGTTGAAATTTTATTCTATTGCTCTTTAAGTTTAGCTTCTAATTCTCTAATTTTTGGATCATCAGTAATATATTTCATTTATTATTAAGATTATAATTCTTTGATCCTTAATTCTAATTCTTAAATTAATTGATAGTAATTGTCTCTTTCTCTTTTTAATGAAATGTATTGAATATCATTTTCAATATTAATAGTAGTTACATTAGTAACAGATTTACTTCCCTATTTAATTAAAGCATCATATTCTATTCTTAATTGATCATATTCTTTTAATCTGATTTCAGTTTAAAAGTAACGATTCATCCAAACTTCAAGTTCCTATTAAAGATTTTACAATTCCTTAGATAAATTTTCAACACTCTTATACTTTGAAGAATTAGATTCTACAATATCTTTGTATCTAAGATAATTTCCATTTTATTCATTATATCTAATTTATAATTCTGAATATGTATCTTCAACTTCTTTAATTCTTAACATAAATGTATCACAATCTTTTTCTAATTATTCAATTTAAATTTCTAATTTCCACTTTTCTTATTCTACTTCTTCAAATCTTTCTGAATTATAAACATTTGCTGATAATTAGAATCCTTCCATTTCCTTACTTTACTAATCTATTTTAGATTATGCTGTTTCCAATTACCTTCTCAATTACTCTAATTAATTTTCATAATCAGAAATTTATTATTATTATTGAGACATTTTAGATGCTTATTATACACTCATTTACTATGTCATTTACGAACTAATAGTAAGACGAGTTCTTTACATTTCCTATTCTTTTTCTCCTAATAAACGATTCAATTAATCTATTCTTGCCAATAATTTTGCTTCCTCTGAAGTTTAATGACGTCCTTCTAATGCTTTACATCTATCCTTCCATTATCCTAATTCATGAATTAATGCTTCCATATCAGCTTCTAATGTATTGACTCTATCATTTTAAGATAATTTCACTCTTATCTCTTAACTTTCTAAAATATAAGCATCATATTTTTCTTTCCATCTTTAAATTTCTAATCTTAATTCTTCAATCAATGATTCTTAATCACTTAATTGTTATGATAATTAATCAACAGATTAATACTTCTCAAATTTCTTCTTTGATTCTAATTCAAATAGCTTCAATTTATTTTAATAATATGCTAGCTGTTTTAATTATTCAGCATTATCTTTATCTTTTTATTCAAGTTCTTAATATTTACGTTTCCATTAATCTAATTCAATCATTAACTTATCTATTTCTGTTCTACTCTTAAATTCACTTTCACTTCGTAACATCATTAATTCTTTCTAAGTGGCTTCCAATTCCTATTATGTAATTAAAAGTTCTTTTCTAAGAATTGTCACATCAGAACTTGAACTTGATTTATGAGTTGTTACTTCTCTTTTTAATTATTCAATAACTTCTCTAATCATATGCATCATAATAATACCTCATTCTTAAATTATCTTAAATCAATTCTTCATAATGATGTTGTCTTTCTGCTTCTGATTTTTCATAAGTTTTAGTACGTTGTACAACCATGAAATCTTTATCATCAACTTTTCCAAGTAACTAAGTTGAAGCCCAATTTGTTTATTGAGGAGACATTTAAAAGCTTTCTTCTTTATAACGGATCTATTGGGTTTCATTATATGTTGTTTAAAATGCTCCTGATTATCCAGATTATGCCATTGCTTAATATGATCTGCTATAATTCATTATTATTTTATTTATGAAGATACTCTTTGTAATAATTGATGGTGTTGCTGATGTTGGTACTCCTGAGACATAATTTAAGACTCCCCTTCAATTAGCTGAAATTCCAATTATGAATCAAATAGCCTCAAGTGGATTTGCTGGTTTGATGGATCCAGTAGAGCCAGGTCTTTCATGTGGGAGTGACACAGCACATATGAGTATTTTTGGTTACGATCCATTTACTTTTTATAGAGGCAGAGGTGCATTTGAAACTATGGGTTCTGGAATTGATATGTAAGTAGGAGATATAGCTTTTAAATGTAATTTTGCTTATATGGATAATGGAATTGTGAAATTAAGAAGAGTCGATAGAGAATTTCCTGAATGGGGTCTTCCTCTTATTGATGCCCTCAATACTCAATTAAAGACTCCAATTTAAATATAAGCAAATCATGCTACAGAACATCGCATTGGATTAAAAGTAGTTTCAAATGATTATTCTGGAGAATTGACAGATGAAATTATTGGCACTGATCCACTTAAAGATAATCTACCTTTGAGATAAGCTAAACCAAAAGTATAAAGCGAAAAAGGAATCAGGACTGCCAAAATTATTAATGAGCTATCTGATTCTATTCATTAAATGTTATCTGAGCATCCTATTAATATATAAAGATAATAATAAGGATTACCTACAGCTAATATTGTACTTTTGAGAGGATGTGGATAAAGAATTAAAGTTCAGAACTTCAAAGAGAAGTATGGTTGGAAAGGAGCTGTCATTGCTCCTACAGCCATCATTTAAGGATTAGGAAAAACTATTGGTCTGGAATGGCATCATGTTGATGGTGCTACAGGTGATTATAATAGCAATTTCATTAATAAAGGCAAAAAAGCAATTGAATTGTTAGAAAATGATTATGATTTTGTATTCTTACATATCAAAGCTGTTGATGATGCAGGACATGATAAAAATAAAGATCTTAAAATTAAATATATATAGAAGGTAGATGAGATGCTTAATTATTTTGTGAATAACAATAAACTATAAGATGCTGTCATAGCAGTTACTGGAGATCATACAACTCCATATGCTTATGGAGATCATACATTTTAAAGTGTTCCATTTATAATAAGTAAATTAAGTTTATTGAATGGAAAAAAGAATGACATTTAATTTAATGAGATTTCATGTTTAAAAGGGTGTTTGGGTAGATTTTGTGGAAAATAAGTGATGTAGATTATAAAATAGTATAGTTCATGATATTTTTATTTATTATTAACATTTTCTGTAATGAGTTTATTGAAGAAGTTAAAAATCGATAGATATAGGGAAAGGTAAAATGGTAAGAGAGTAATATATTCTCTATCCTTAAGTACTTATTATAAATTGCTTGATTTAGAAAGAGAAAACTATTGATTTTCTGAAATTAATGAAAAATTCTCACCAATACCCAAAAGAAATTAGATAAGTACCTATAAAGGAGACAATAACTAAAAAGTACTAAAAACATAAAGAATTTTAAGAACGCCTATGATTTTGGAAGCATTCTAAATGAAAAAGAAAAATTCAAATTACTAAGCATTGGAAAATTTTAGAAAGTATAATAAAATTACAAAATGGTTTGATGAATATAAAATGGATTTATTAGATAGGGCAAGAGAATATTAAAGTGGTTTTGCTTTACGTTCTTAAGAAATAGAATTAATTAAACTGCGATGCCAGAAAGGAAATGACTAGAAAAAAAGTAGTCAATTTAATTGATGTAATTCATACAAATTATTCTTTAATTAATAAATTAGATCCACCATTTTTAAAAATTTAAGAATTGTCACATTGTAAATAATTTAACATATTTTTATTAGTACTTGAATGATTACAAGAGTATGATCGCATAATACGGAATTAGTTATAGTTGTTATACATAAAGTAATGAAGCATCTGAATAAAAAAATCAGAACCCTCCTTAAATTTCAGTCCTAATGTAGAACTCTCTTTAAATAAATATATTTTTATTAATTTATAATAACTAAATTTATTACATCCTTTTTAGAAGAAGAAAAATTTAACTTATTAAAGATAGATGGATTTCATATGAAAAAATAATTTAAGATTTTTAATCCTCATATGTATGGACAATGAGATTTAATAGATTATATGAATTTGATAAACAGATTATTTATCAAATTGATTTTTGTTAGATGAATTCACACAATTTACTTGATGAAATGGTTCTATAATTTTCATTTCAATTAAGTATAAATTACAATAAGCAACAAATTTATTAGGGATTGAAGATTACAAAATGATATTTATTAATTATTCTATCTTTAAGTAAATTCCCTTTAAAAAATTATTTGTTAATAAAGTATAAGTTAAATTAATTTTTATATTTAAATGGATATCAAAAAAATGTTCATTTGATGATTAATTGTAAGCTATAACATTTTTATATCATATTTCAATTTGTTTAGCAGTTTCTTGTAATAATCATCATTTGATTAAGTGAATTATTTAAAATTAAAATAAACTTTATATATTAATTATATACATGTATCTAGATATAAGTTATTTGAAACCCAAGAGTTAGTAATTCCTAAACAAACACTCAAGTAATGTAATAAAAATTAAAATCTAGAATTCTATATAAAATCTGGAACAGAAGGAATGATAGTTAGAAACATTTATGAAAAAGTTGATTATGAAGAATATGAAATCAAATCGATTGATGATTTCAAAACAAAGATATAAGTACCTCTGCCTAATTCGTGGAAGACAAGTGACTATTTAAAAATGCTTATATCAGCAGATTTTTCTATCTAAGGAGCATTATAAGTACCTTAAAATATTTATTTAGAGAATTTATAAATTCATATAGGTTGGCTTAATTTATATTAAAGTATGGAACCAAATATTAACTAATTAAAAAGTGGAGATTTTTATATTTTCGGAATAGATAAGTAATCAAGGCCAGTTATAATCTTAAATCATCTTGAAAATGAGAACTTTTTAACCTTTTAATATTTATTGGAAACAGTGAAGCGATAGGTATTGATTCCTTATTTTGTTGAAAATTGGACGATTATTTATGATTGTTAAAATTAAGAATACAATTTTTATGAAATTGATGTAAGATATATTTTATAATTGTAGTTCAATTTTGAGAATATTAAAGAGTTGATGATCAATTTTTGTGGTAATTTAAATAATCTTCTCATTGTAAATTCTAAATTAAATTTTTAATAAATTCTTAATTACATCCCTAACAAAACCTAAATACATTCTAAAATTAAATTGATAACCAATCTAGATGATTTATAATAATATATTATGAAAGAGTAATTAGAAGAAAAATATAATGGAGAATGTACAAATGTAAAAAGTTTTTGGTATTGTAATTTATAAATAAATTAAGGCCTCCTCAGGTGGCATAAGTGTCTGAATTGTTAAAACATGTTACATATGATTGTTATGAAGATTATTAATATGGATTAAGGAAGCTTTAAGATTTTAAAGGTAGAAATTTGAGAAAGTTTTCATCATTAGGAAGACTATCACATTAACATTCAAAGACAACTAGTATGAAAAAATCAATAGAATCTGCAACTTCTAGTAGTCATCTAAAAATTTAGGTTCATGAAGAAAATGGAAATTAGTTAATTTAAGAGGAAATTGAAGTTCTTAATAATTAAGGAGAATCTGAATTAGAGAACTAGAAAAAAAATGATTTAAATATATATAAAACTGAATCAGTAGGTCTTTAATAAATAGAAGAGAATAATAAGTAACGTTAATTCTCAATAATTCTTGAAAATGAAAATGAAATTGAACATAAATGTTGCTCAGATAAATTTAGTTGTATGATATTTTGATTGATTTTATACTTAATAAAAATTTATATTCTACCAAATACTCTAAAAGTTTATTGAATATATTTTAGTATCATTTGAATTTTGCAGATTCATAGAGAGGTCGATATGAAATTATGAAAGTTAATGAATAAAGGTATCAATAAGACATAAATTATTATCTAATATAGTAAAATTTGGTTAAATCAGAGATATTATTTTAATTAATTTTTGATAATTTTCATTTCTTAATTATTTCTATAAATTTTATAAAAATGGATGAAGAACCAATATGGTATTATGTTGACACAAATGAATAAGAGCCAGAGAAACAAACTAAAGGACCTATAGCAGTAAGGGATATTGATGTTATGTTAAGGACTAGTATTATAACTTCACGTAAATAATGATCTTAACATTTAGATACTTATGTTTTTAAGGAAGGATTCACTGATTGGAAACCAATATTTATGGTTGAAGAATTAAAATTCTTTTTGGATGAATAAGAACATGAAATGGTTTAAATTACATGTGGTAAAGAAATAAAAACAGAGGAATAATAAGGATAACAAATATAATAATAGGATGAAAAAGAGCAAGAAGAGGAAGTTGAATAATTGGAAGAGGATGAATCATTTGAATAATTGAATGATGAATAGAGAATGGAAATATTAAAGAAGAAAATAGAAAAGAATAGGAAGAAATCACAAAAAGAAAAAGAAAAAAAAAAGAAATAATGGTACACTCCAAAAATAAATACAAATGTTTATGTTGAAGGTTTACCTTAAGATATAACTATGGAAGAGATGAAAGTATTTTTTAGCAAAGCAGGAATAATTAGAATCAATCCAGAAACTTTATAACCTACAATTAAAATATATAGAGATTAAATTGGAAATTGTAAAGGTGATGGATTGATATCATATAAAATGGTTGAAAGTGTATAGACAGCAAAGGAAATGTTAGATGGACTTCATATTAGACCAGATGTTATTGTTAAAGTAACAGAAGCAGTGTTTGAATAAAAGGGATAATATCGAAAAAGGGAAAATAAAAAGATTGATAAACTTTAAAAGGCATTAGCCAGACAAAAAGAAATGACATAAATGGCAGAAGAAGGATAGGAAGATGATGGAAAAGGATTAAAAATACTAATATTTAAAAATTTATATAGTCCTGTATAAGCATAAAATCCAGAATTTATGAATTAATTATATGGTGAATTATTGTTGAAAATAGAAGCTTTATAAATATATGTGTAAAAGTTAGAGTTTTTTATTGATCATCCTTAAGGTAATTATTATTAAATGAAATTAAGGTGTTGCCAAAGTTAAATTTCATTCTGCATATGATGCTGAGATCTGTTTAACTAATTTAAATGGAATAGAATTCAATCAAAGAAAATTATATATTTAATATTGGGATGGTAAAGAAAATTTCAAATCAAGTATTGAGAGTAAAGAAGTTGAAGAATAAAGACTAGATGAATTTGGTTAATGGTTAGAGGAATAGGATGATAGTGATAAAGATGATAAGTATGATAAAATTGAATGAGTGTATGATAATTGAAATTTATTTATTTTAACTCCTAAATTTTTTTAATAATTTGATTTTGAATAGGGAATGAATAGAGAAAATACAATCTAATATCGATCTCCTTAATAAATACCATCATCAAAAAAACCAAATATGGAAAATTTTCCTCCCTAAAGAAATACAAATGAATTTATTAAATAGATGAAAAAAAGAGTAGATTAACAACCTCTTAGTGTTGTGACTTAAAACTCTTAAATTAAAGATGCTCAATCCATTTTTATTGATGTATCGAGAATTGATTAATAATCTAACAATTCAAATAATAGTTTTTTTGACCCTTTAAAACAACCAATATTGCCATCATATCATAGGTCAAATCAACCATCAAATTGCACTACATAAAGAACAAATAGGTATGAAATGCAGAGAAATAGTAAACCTTATCTGGATTAAACTGATAATATGGGTATGCTATTGATTTAATAACAAATGTTATAATTGTAAAATGAGAACATGATTTTAAAACAATAATTAGAATAACAGGAAAGTTAAAGATTACTTTTCTAATAGTAATTACTTTAACAATTCTAGTCTAAACAATAATAATAATAATAACCAATTGTTATAAATAATAATATAACATCATCTGAAAAGTAACAATAATAATCAAAGTCTATTCCTCCTTAAAACTATTAAGAGGAATCAGAATCTCCACCTATTAAAATATAGCGTAAAAAACAACAATCTCAAGCCATTTAGACTGATAAATCAGTTTAAGATTAATCTATCATAAATATAAATGAATCCTATTAAAATTAATCTTAATGTAATAAATCAAAACAAATTTTATAATAACATTAATAAATCAGACCTCTTTAGTAATAAAAGTAAAGTATGGAATCTTTAACATTTGGCACTTAATTATCTTAAAGAAATCTAATTTCTTAATAATCATAATAATAGTTGCAAATCTAAACTGTTGATTCCTAAAGTAAAAATTAAAGTTATCAATAAATTAATTCAAATTCTATTGAATTTTAAATAGAAAATACATAAAATGATGAATAAATTCAAAATAAAAATGATATATAAAGACAACATTCTTAAATTGACTTGATTAATTAACATACATAATAAGAATAAAGTTATAGTGTACATAATCCAGAAATGCGCAAACAATCCCAACCTAGTGTAAAATTAGAATTTAATTTTGAAGATGGAACAAATAATGGGTCAAGTAAAAAGTGTCTAGCAGATTATTTCACATAAAGAAAGAAAACAGCTAATGTTGAGAGGAGAGTTTCAGTCTAAGTTCCAATATAAGAGGAGGATTAGAATTGGATAGTAAATGTTAAGTAAAGAAGTAAAGAAGAATAAATCAAATTAAGAAAAGAAATGATGGAATATGGAAGAAGCAAAAGATAACAAAATAAAAGTCAAACTCCAATAAATGAAGACAAAAATATTAATCAATAAGAATAAATCAAAAGAGCCAAGAGCCCATTAATGGAAAGGTTATCTATGGGATAAAAAGCAAAAGTAATTTTGAACTTATTTAGGTTGAAGAAAAAGAAATGTTTGCATTAACAAAAAAAAATTATGAGAATTTACCTGAAGTCAAATGCAAAAAGAATTAGGATGAAAGTATTAAACAAAAACAGCAATTCATGAAAGAAAGATAAAATAAATTGAAAGAATTAGATGATGTAAATATATATTCTCTTAATTTTAGAAAATTAAAGAAAAATTGAAAAAGCCATGATTTGATATTTAATAAATTTTCTATAAGTCTACTATTTATATATCATTATTTTTTGTACATTTTCATTATAGATACTCTCTCTCATATTAAATAAAAGTAATTTATAAATTTATTTTAAATAATTATTAATAAGATACTTATTCTAGTAATTTAGTTTAAAACATTTCTATCCTTTCAATATATTATTTTTTATACATACCCTTTACTTAAAATTACATATCTCTTATATTGAATTTCAGGATAATGATCTTATTTTAGTTAGGTGGCTTGGATGTTTTATTATTTTCAACTCATTATTTATTATAGTTTAAATCTTAAAGGGTTTTAATTTCAAATGTAATATTAATTTATATTTTTATGCATAAATTTGTGACTCCAGAAACTTTTGTACATAAAGTTTAGAATGATTATTTTATGAAGAAGAAGTCTAGCCCTGATTAAAGAACAGGGAAAAAGAAATAAAATGAATAAGATTTCGAACTCTATCAAAACCTTAAAGATCTAAGGAACAATAATTAATTAATTAGAAATAATTAAGGTTCACTTAAAATCATTAATCCTTTGAATAAATAAATTAATATGATGGAAACAAAGAAACAATAATAAGAGAAGAAAATAAGGGAAACTCAATTTTAATTGAAAAAAAAGAGTATGTTAAATGAAAATCAATAAAAGTTATAATCTGATCTAAAAAATTTAGACAAGATTAGTGTTAGTGCCTTTAAGGATTTTAAAGAATAAGTTAATCTTTATAATAAATATTACAGCAACACAATTGGATAAGAACCAGAAATTAAGGATATTCAGTATGAGGACTTAAATATTCCTTATTAATTTGTAGATAATGGAAGTCGGTATACTTACAGAGAAATATTAAATCATGAAATTCCAGAAATAAATTATAAGAATGATCATGCTAAGGATTTAATAGAGTATATTTACACTAATACATTCTTAGAACCATTTGTTAACTTAAGTTCTCAGATGAATAATTGGAAAATAAATTATTAAACAGTTTAAAATAACATTTGGTTGTAAGATAACTAAGTTAAATAGAAAATGATTATTTAAATGCAATAAAAAATAATGATTTATCAACTTTAAAACTGATGTTAATTTCTGATGAAACTGTAGTTAAAACATAGGATTTTGTAAAATTTAAATATATAATTAGATTGGATAGACTGGATTGCATTTGGCAGCAAAAAGAAATTATTATGATATTTGCTAAGAGTTGATAAATTATAATGTTGATGTATTTGCTATTGATTATGTAAATTAAAAGTAAAATGTTAGGGAAGTAGAACTGCAAGATAATTGGCAGAGAAATATCATTATTATAAGGTAGCTAAGTTAATTTAGATGGAGGAGGATTAGCAAAATAAAAGGAAAAATATACAATCATGAACTACTTTATAATTAAATATCATTTAACTCAATATTAAATAGTATATATATTAATAATTACCAGTGAATTTAGTTTATGATTATTGTAAATAGGCAGTTATTTCAATGAATCATTTATAAAATAAATAAATTATAAAAGAAATACTTGAAAAATGAATATTTTTCTTATTTATATTAATAATAATGGATATCGACGTCGATAAAGTAAGTAATTTAAAAGTATGAAGATAATTGAAAAACTTTTAGAAAGCAAAGGAGCAAAATCAGGGAAAGCTGTAAATCTAACAGAAAATGAAATACGTTCTTTGTGTATAAAGAGTAGAGAGATATTTTTAAGTCAACCAATGTTATTAGAATTGGAAGCTCCAATAAAGATATGTGGTAAAATGTTAAATGTATGTAGGTGATATACATGGGTAATACACTGATTTATTGAGACTATTTGAATATGGAGGGTTTCCACCAGAAGCAAATTATTTATTTTTAGGAGATTATGTAGATAGAGGAAGATAGTCATTAGAAACAATTTGTTTGTTGTTGGCTTATAAAGTAAAATATCCTGAAAACTTCTTTTTATTGAGAGGGAATCATGAGTGTTCATAAATCAACCGTATATATGGATTTTATGATGAATGTAAAAGAAGGTATAATATCAAATTGTGGAAAACCTTTACTGATTGTTTTAATTGTTTGCCAGTATGTGCAGTGATTGATGAGAAAATTATTTGTATGCATGGAGGACTTTCACCAGAATTAACTAATTTGGAATAGATTCATAGAATAATGAGACCAATAGAAGTACCAGATACAGGATTATTATGTGATTTATTATGGTCAGATCCAGAAAAAGATGTACAAGGTTGGTAAGGTAATTTTTAAATTAAAATAACATATAGATAATGAAAGAGGAGTATCATATATATTTGGAACTGATGTTATAGCTAATTTTTTGAAGAAGAATGATATGGATTTGGTTTGTAGAGCTCATTAAGTTGTAGAAGAAGGATATGAATTTTTTGCTAAAAGATAATTAGTAACACTATTTTCAGCTCCAAATTATTGTGGAGAATTTGATAATTCAGGTAATAATACATTTTATTATTAAATTAGGAGCTTTAATGAGTGTAGATGAAACTTTAATGTGTTCATTTTAAATTCTAAAATCATAAGACAAAAAAAATGTTCCTTAAGGTAGACCAAGAACACCAAAATACGTTAATTGATCTAATAAATGTTATTTAAGATAAAAATTACACTTATTTAATATTTTCATTTCATTAAAATCATTTCCTATATATATAATGTTTAATTATACTTCTGCTAAACTAGGATGAATAGGAACAGTATTATCAAAATCTCTTTTTGTACATTTCATTTTCATAGCTACAGCAAATCCTTAAGTTACTTCAGCAGCTTCTGGTCCAACATAATGAAATCCTATAATTCTATCTGATTCCTTATTGACAATCAATTTGCCTCCACAATATTTAGCATCATCTCTTTTTCTAAAACTCCATTATAAAGGTTTAAAATGAGATCTATAAATTTTGATTCCATCATCTCCATATTTTTGTTTTGCTCTTTCTTCTGATAAACCAATACAACCATATTCAATAGGAGTATAAATAGTAGTAGCAACATCAGCATAATCCATAATCTCATTACTATCTCCATAAAGTCTTTTAGCTAATTTCCTTCCAGCCATAACAGCAATAGGTGTATATTCTAATCTATTCATACAACAATCTCCAATTGCATATATATTATCTACTGTAGTTCTATCATAATCATCAGCCATAATTTTATAATTTCTAGCATCAATCTTAACACCAATAGATTCTAAATTCAATTATTTAGTTGATGCTTGTCTTCCAATACCATATAATACAGTATCATAGATATCTTCTTCTACTACTCCATCACGTACCCATTTTACTAATCTCCTTTTCCCATTATCCACACCTATAATCGATTACAATAAGGCTCTTTTAACAAATTTTATTCCATTATCTGTCATATATCCTTCAACTTTGGAAGCCATTTCTTAATCAAAATTTCTCATTACTCTTGATCTTACTAATACAGTTGTATCATATCCAAAACCATGAATAAATCCTGCACATTCCAAACCTACATATGAAGCTCCTATGACTAATGTTTTTCCAGGAGGAGTTGTCTATTGAAATACATCCTCTGATGTTATTACTAATTTTGGATCTTAATATAACATTGGTCTAGATCCAACACATACTATTATATTCTTTGCACTTATTATTTCTTTCTCTCCTTTTATATCTATAAGCTATAATAATGTATTAACAAAATCTTACTTCTATAGTGTGTCGATCAATAAATTTAGCAAATTTATTATAATAATCAATACCATGATCCTTTAAAGAGCTTTCCTAGCGCACATTCAATTCTTTTATATGTTTCTATACTGTTTCAATCAATTATTTCCAATTATGTATCCCTTCACTCTCTATCCCTTAATATCCTGCTGCTATCTAATCTTTCCTTATTTCACCCATTCTTGCTGAAAATGGCATTAATTTAGTTGGTACACACCCAACATTTACACAAGTACCACCTGTTCCCCAAGTAGTTGAATGAGGACTTGGACTTGCATAATCAGCCATTCCTACTTTTTTACCTAATAATGCTGATGCTTTTGAAGAAGCCAAACCTCCTGCTCCTCCACCTATAACAAATAAATCGTACTAAAATTTCTTTAACATAATTTATTAAGTTTAGTATAAAATAATATTTCATTTTCATTATGGTATAATTTGTTGTTGTTCTAAGACTCTAATTTGATATTTCATTCTGTATAATTTATAATATATCTCTTTCATCTTTAGCAGATCTAATCTTTAAGAAATCTGGAGAATTTATTTATTGATCAATTGAAAGTGATACTGAATATATTAGATTAAGCTATCCCTTTTTATTGCTAAAAAAAACACTACAATGTAACTTATGCATATTCCTAACAAAAAAGGCCGAATCCTTATAAAAACTGATAATACAAAGAAAATAAATGAAAGTATAACAAATGTCATGAACCCTATTCTTAAAATTTTATCATTTTTTCTTTTTTTTAATATCGTTAAGAGCAAATATATTTATTCCCTCAATTATTTGTACATTATATGATTCTGTTCTAAGAATTGTTGATTTTAGCAATTCAGGTTTAATAATTAGTCAATCTAATTTAGTGTATTTATTTATATTCCAAGATCCATCCCTTTTGATTTTAAAAATAATTATTATTTAAGTGAATGACTTTATTTATTAGATATTTAATAATTAATTTAGTAATTGAGAGTAATTATATTCTATAATATATTTAATTATTTGTTTTATAAGTTCCTTAAGCTAAGATCATTCTCCAAGAGTCAATTGATCTATAATCTCTATTATAAGAAACATATAAGAATTGTTTGATATGTAGAATAGTAAAAATGTTTACTTTCTAATTAGAAATTATATATTGTAAAAATTAAATAACAAATCAGAACTCCATCACTATTTTTTCATTAATAATTTTAATTTAAATAACTAAAGAAGATCCAATATGAACAATAATAGATACATAATGAGATAGATTTAAAAATAAAATTTTAAGAAGTAAATCAATATAAACCTTTGCAGAGTTACAATTATTAAAATAATAGGATTTTAAATTATTATTTCAGAAAATTATCATTTTTGATGATTGAGGATGTTCGCAAAGAGGTAGAAAGATGAAAATTATCTCAAAAAGAGAAATTGCATATAGTACTATGAATTAATATTATTTTGTTATAAAAATGAGTTTAATTAATATCTAAAAAAAATGATGTCAGAAGAGAGGCTATATTATACGAGAACATGTCTCAATATTATAACAAATAATAAAAGTAAAATTAAGGCAATAATGAAGAATATCAATTTGAAAGTAAAATGAAAAAGTTGAGATGTTAAAGAATATTGAAGAATTAGAATCTAGATTAAAAAATACAATAGATGACTACCCTTACATCAAGCTGATAAGAATATTAATTTTTGGAAGCCTTTGGAACAGCATTTTTTGCTTATGGGATATTTTGTTGAAATGATGTTATGTTAAGTGTATATTTGTTTGGAGCAATATTTTTAATAGGTAAGAGAATAGGAGAACATATGAATTTTATAGTATTGATGTCATTTTTATAGGTCAAATGAGATAAGTGCATTTACAATGAGAGTTTATGGGGCAGTTCAAGTAGGTGGATGAATAGCAGAGGCTTTGGCTGCTTTTGTAATTGTAGGATGAGTTACATCTCCATACATTGAGACTTAACCAATACAATGGATGGTGTTAGATTTTTGTGGAGAATGACGACATGTTGTATCCATTATTAAATTTTTCGGAACATTTGTATTTTGTATTTTTATTCATCTTTAAGTACATCCATAAACGTAATTAACTGAAAATAAGTTGATATGGATCGGCATAATAGAATCAGTACTATATTTTGTTAGGATTTTGACATATTATACTGGAGGTATCAATTATTTTAGATATTTTAAGTTGTTTGAATCCAGCTAGGGGAATTCATTTCAAATACTTATAAGATCGTATTTGGGATTATATGATTAAAATATGGATTTATATATTTGGTCCTTTTTCTTAAATCTCTTTAGCTTCAGAATTTTAAAGAAACGTTTATAAATGATTATTGTCTTAGAAATAATGAATATTAAATTTAATATATACATGAAAACAGTTTTATGGCTTCTGACCATCTTATTGGGATTATGTTATTGCAGTATAATAGAAACAACAAGACCTTGTACTTGCTTATAACTATCATAAAATGATTGTACAAAAAATAATGGTTGTGCTTGGAATAAAACATGTGATATCAAAACTATAACTTAATCTAAATCTATTACTTATTGTAGTTAATTAAATGAATAGTAATGTCAATAAGATAATGTTTGTTAATGGGTGAACAATTAATGTACCTTTTTTACAGGTTGTACTGCGTATAAATTAACGTCAGATAAGGAATGCAAAAACATAAATAAGAGATGTTATAAATCTGATATTAAAAAATGTATTGAATTAAGTGAATGTGTTGATTACACAGATCCAATTATTTGTTTTATGGATGTAAATTAAAGATATTGTTATTGGGATACAAAAATCAATAGATGTTCAAAAGCTCTTGATTGTTAATCTTAACCATCTGCTTTAGATACAGATACTAAATGTAGATCTTAAATTCCCACTTGTACAACAAAACCAGGTGGTGGATGTATTGATGCTTTTTAGAGTTGTTCTGATATCACTCTTGAAATCTAATGTTTTTATAATAAAGATTAATCTGTATAATGTTTTTGGGATAATTCTCTAAATTCTCCTTTGTGTAAAATAAAAATATGTGAGAATGCCCCTACTACTTTGAAAACTGATGAATAATGCAAATAATTTTTAGTATAATGTACTACAAAATTAAATGGTGGTTGTATCTAAAGATCAACATGTGATGCAGCTACTACTAAAAGTGCTTGTATAAAAGATAATTTAGGAAATGATTGTTTTTGGGTAGATGGTCTTTGCAAATAAAAATAATGTAGTAATGCTACTAAAGAAATTGTTACTAATGTAGGTTGTTAATCAATTAGCAAAGATTGTATAACCAAATCAGGTGGTGGTTGTACGACTAATGGTGAATGTTCTAATGCAAATGTTGATTATGCATGTAAATCAAATTTAAAAGGAGAATAATGTTTTTGGGATTCTATCACTTAATCATGTAAAAATAAAATTTGTAATAATGCTCCTTAAAATCTTTCTACATATGAATAATGTACTAAATTTATATCAACTTGTACTGTTAATACACTTAAATAAGGATGTGAAAATAGAACTTGTGAAAATGCACCTGTTTTTGTTACTACACTTATAGGATGTTAAGAATATTATAATGAATCTTGTATTCCTAAAAAAGATGGTGGATGTGTTACAATCAATACATGTGAAGAAATATCATTAGAAATTAGTTGTATTGTTGATAAATAATAACGTACTTGTTTTTGGAATGATGGAAAATGCTAATTAAAAATATGTATCAATATTCCAAAAACTTAATTTGATTAAGAATCATAGAGTTAAAAATCTATCATACTTGATCATTCTAAATGTAATGAATTTATGTTAACATGTACAATCAATCAATAAGCTACTAATTGTATTAATTACACTTGTGACAATGTATAAGACAATAACATATGTTTATCAAATTAACAATGTTATTATCGTTAAAAATGCTTCACCAAAACATGTTACACTGCTCCTTTATCTTATACAACTCATTAATAATGTTATCAATATAAAAATACATGTACTCTATCTCCATCAGGATAAGGATGCTCTGTTATGTTATAACTATGTACTCAATATAAAATATAATTATAATGTATTTAATCAGTTACTAGTGCATGTGAATGGCAAAAGGATTCATGTGTTGTTAGATAATGTAATACAGCTGATATTTCATATAATACAACTTTAAAATGTAAGTAATATCTAACTGGGTGTGTTGTTAATAATTAAGCAAAAGGATGTATTCCTGAAATTACAAAATGTGAAGATAGTTAAATCCTCTAAAATTGTACTTTGGATGTATGTTAATGGGCAAATAATAAATGTGTTACAAAATAATGTATTGATTAAACAACAGATTGTGCATCATATAAGACTCCAAAAAAATGCATTAACAATCAAACCAAATCATCTTGTATAGATGTTCCAACTACATGTACATAATTACCACAGGAATATTGTAAAACAAACATATCTTATGACTTGATTAATAAATATTGTTATGTTGATAGTGGTAATTGTGTAGAACTGACCTTAGGAAATTAATGTAGTAGTTATAATGCTTCTGCTCTTTGTATTAAAAGATCTAACAATCAAGGTAATTGTGTATGGGTTAATGGCAATTGTTATAATGATGATTGTACTTAATTACCAAATACATTGACTTCATCTTTATAATGTTAATTAGCAATTTCAAGATGTATCTTGGACAATACAGGTTCAAGATGCAAAAATAAAGATGAATGCTCATCATATAATGATAAAAATTGTGATTAATTAGATAAAAATGGTTATGAATGTGTTTATAAGAATAGTCAATGTCAAAAAAAATCTTGTGCAACGAGTAGTGATATTAATCATACTAATTGCTATAAATATATGTCAACAGGGACCAAATGCACTGTAAATATAAATGGTAATGGTTGTATTGAATTGACATCATGTAATAATTATAATAAAGAATAATAATGCGTTATTAGTAATATATAAAAAGATTGCTATTGGAAAAATAATACTTGTTTTGAGAAGAAATGTTCTTTGGATACAACATCAACATCTCATGAATAATGTTAAATATTTATGAGTAGTTGCACTCTAAATACAAGTACAAATCTTGGATGTATGGATTTTCCTGAATGCTAAGAAATTTAAGATTCTTCAATTTGCAATTCAAATCTTAAATGTGTATTTGTATCTAATAATTGCATTGTTAAGACATGTGAAAATGCAATATTAACTGAATATAATGATTCAAATTGTAAGAGTTTGCCTTTTGAAGGTTGTTCTTTTGATAGTAACTTCTGTAGTACAAAGACATGCTCTTAGTATGAATTCAGTACTGATGAAGAATGTAGTTAATAGAATTAATATTGCACAACAAATGGAAAGATTTGTACAGAAAGATTAGATTGTAGTAAGGCTATTGTAGAATAAGGATGTAAAAAAGATATGTATGGCAATCTTTGTCAATGGAATTAAATATCAAAAACATGTACATTAAGAAATTGTTCTACTGCTCCAACTTCATTAACAAGTGAAACATAATGTCAATAATATTATGATGGTTGTACAACCAAATTAGGTGGAGGATGTGCAATTAAATCTACTTGTTAAGCTGCAAATGTCTAAGCAGCATGTAACATTTCTAAATATGGAGAAAAATGTAGTTGGGATGATACCATATAATAATGTAGAAATTAATCATGTATTGATATTAATGGAAGTGATTACAAATCTTGTAATAAATAAATGAGTAATTGCACTACTAATGGTTTAGGTAAATGCACAGAAATTGTTAATTGTAGTTCTTATGTAAATGCTTAATCTTGTATAATTGGAGGAGATGGACCCTGTTTATGGGTTAATGGATAATGCTATTAATATAGAGATTGCACTAGTATCAAATTTAAAACACATTAGGAATGTCAGTAAATTAGTGATAAATGTACTACTGATGGCAATAAATGTGTTTCTATTACTGAATGCAGTCAAACTAATATTAATGGAGGATGTTAATTAGGTATTGAAGGCAAATGTATCATGACATAAAATGATAAAAATGTTAAACATTGCACTACTTTCAGTAAATGTTCTGATGCTAAATTAAAAACTCATGTTGATTGCTATTCTGCTAATACTGGTTGCACAACAGATGGAACATAATGTATTGAATTACTTACTTGCAAAGATTACAAAATATAAGAATAATGTTATATAGATCTCAAAGGAGTTATCTAAATAGATAATAAAATTTAATCAACTGGAATATGTAAATGGGATGGATCCTGTAGATTATAAATATGTGAAGATTTAGTTGGAATTACACATTCCATTTGTAATCTTCAAATGATGACTTGTACTTCAAATGGAACTATTTGTTAAACTATGGATAAATGTTAAAATTATTCATAAAAAGAGTTATGTAATATTGGATTGGGTACAGATGGTAAATGCTTATATTCTACTGAAAATACTAAATGTTAACTAATGACTTGTAGTGATATTACTAACAATATTTGTAATACTCTTGATAATTGTATCACTGATGGTACAAAATGCATTGCTAAAACTAATTGTGCTTCATATACAACTTAAGTATCATGTGAGATTTCAGGTACTGATGGAACATGCCTTTGGAATACAGCTATCAAAAAATGCTCTTTATTCTCAAATTGTTCTATTGCTGTTGATTAAAATTAGTGTAATAAGATGAATAAAGTTTGTTAATGGAATACAACTTCAACCAAATGTGTTGATTTAACTTGTGAATTGTAATATAAATCTACTAATAATTGTATCAACATTTCTACTTGGACTTCTTCATAAATTAGAACTTGCAGTTTTGTAAATGGAGTTTGTTAAGAAATTGATCCTTCTGCTTTTGGACCAAGTGAATGCTATTAATAAACCTAATATACATTCACATACAATACTTCTTAATAAAAATGCACTTAATGTTCAACTACAACAACTAATTAGACAAATAACACTGCAAATGATACAAATAATACCGCAAATAGCTATTAATATTTAATTGCTTTAGGATTTTAAATATTATCATTATTTTTATTATGATATAATTTAGCTATATACATAATATAAATAATATCATAAGATAAATCCTAATTTATTCTACAAATTTTCATTACAAATATATATATACATTAACCAGATATTTTATTGTTTATTTTTCAGTTCCATATATTTATTCTATTATTATTATTATTGTCCATTTAATTTTTTCATTAATTATTAATTTTATTAGGAAATTAATTAGTTACTAAATATTCTCAAAATTTCATCAAGACTGTTTAAACATTTGATGAGTCTAAATTAATAAAAGATTATTGATTTTTCGTATATAATTATTTTATTTCAATTTTGACATAAAGAGAAACAAAATTAAATATCAAATACTCATTCATTTAATTCGTTTGCTATATGACTCTTATAAAATGTACTTCTCATTTTCATATCTTTTGTATTACTATTTGCTATTTTGATATTATTATAATGATCAACATAATATTAGTTTCGATTAAAAATACTGTTTCTTCCCTCTTTATCATTCATAGGAGTTATATCACTTGATTTTGAATAATCTAACAATGATTAATTTAATAATTAATATTAATCCTCTTATCTTCTTTTCATCATAGAGTTGCTTCCTTCTAAAGTTGTATAATAAATTTCTAATTTATCCTTAACATTATAAAGTTTTCTTCTATCTTTCTCCATTTACCTCTCTTCTTAATCTAATTCTCTTCTACTTTTTAATTTGGATTTCTAAGGTGATCTAACAATGACTCCAAAATGATTTTTTAAAAATGTTATTGTTTCATCTGGACTTCTCATTCTTAATCCAGCCCTTATTATAACCTCTGAATCACTTTAAACTTAAGACGTATCTAATAATTTCTAATCATTTATCAATCTAGTTTATTCATCAATTTGAGAATCTTTTTTTTTAACTTACTGCTAAAGTTTTAAATTATTTGTTTTAGTATACTACTTTTCAAAATATTCTTTTAATCCTTATTTTTTTAACTCATATATTTTTTCTTATTTATAAAGAGGCATTGAACTCAACACTTTTGTTAATACCAAATTATCTTTATTACATGAATTACTTAATACTTCTGTTCTATATTTTGAATACTAAAATTATCTTCTTTAAATATTATCAATAATTGGGAACACTCTATCTATGTCTTATTCTTTGTTTCGATTCTACTCAATCTTATATTTTTATAAACTTAATATAACTTACCTACTCAAATAATTCATCTACTCTTAATAATATATCTTTGTTTTATTTCTTAACCTTTTCCTTTTTATCTCGAAATTCAGTGATTTTTTGGGGAAAATTGATCTTTCTTTCTTTTATGTCTGAATTCATATTCAAAATTATATAATTTATATAAATTTAATTATTATTTGTAATAATCAAGTAGATTTTTTAATAAGTTCTTTTGGAAATTGCAAATTAGTTAAATTTACCATACTCTGATCCCATATTAGCTTTTGCTAATTTATTATAATATAGAATTTACTTCTGCTATTTATTCTTTTTGAAAACTACAAAATTTTGTAAAATGCTCTGAAAATTCTGATACTGTGTTTTCCAGAAGCTGTGTCACTTCTACATTTTATTAACCATTTTAATAGGCTAAAAAATTTTTTAAATCTTCTTAAATCATAGTTTCTTATGGTAACATAATTTAAAAACTAATTTCTCTATTTTAAGTTAGGTTACTATCTTATAATGCTTTAAGTTAAACAGCAGGAATTTCCCATCTGTTAAAGTCCTGTGTTGTAAATAGTTTGTTCTTCTTTTGTTCCAATCGAGATTTAAATCTTTCGTATTCTTATTGAGCTTATTCTTTTTATTTCATAAACTTGGTTATAAGGAATTCTTACATCTTTTAATACTAAAATTGAATGATGATGAAATTTAAAGAAATAACACAACTCTTCTTATACTATTTTGATTTAAGCTGTTAAATTATTACCCCATTAGACTAGCATATTGTTCATTGATATATATAATATGTCTAATTTTGATATTTTACCTAAAGGAATGGATTAATTAAACTTATTTGACAATTAATAAAGTTCTGCACAAGTTGAACCCATATTAAAAATAGTATTTGATAATTAATCAAAATCAAGTAATAATTATTTAGATTCCTTTCTTAATTTTTTATAGCATATTTCTACAGAATTAATAAGTTAGATTGCTTCTAAATTATAAGCATTTAAGTTATCATTAATTTCTAATTAAATTTAACCATCAATTGAGATAATCTATTCTAATTTAGTGACTTTTTAGACTTAAGTACTCAATTTTTAGATTTACTTAAAATCTTTTTCATCTTTTGAAGATAGAAATGCAAAAAACCATTTATCATGTCTTAATAATTTACATCTAAATATTGATTTTAAGAATTTCTAAATAAATAAAATAAAGTACATCTAAAAATTTCATACGTTTTTGTAGATACAATTCATTTTCATTTTTCAGACATGTCTTTTTTGGTACTGGAGCAATCTAATTTAATAATTAAAAATATACACTTTTTCCAGGATAAATTTTGCATAATAATTCTCTCAGCCATAAAAAATCATTATATCTCCTTTAAACAGTCCAGCCTATTGGATCAGTTTGAACAGTATAAGAATAATACGATGATGTAAAAATACCTCCTGGTATTCTTTAATATTTTGTAATTTAAACGTTTATTTCATCAGATTGCAAGATTTGTTTTTTATCCTAAACTTTACATAGATGAATTTAAGAAAAATCTTATTTAATAATAAGTTCTTTAACTAGTAATTATTCTTATTCTTTCTTTTGATTTTAAAATGTTGTATTTTAATTTTCTTAGTTCTATACTATATATTTTAAATTTTTATCCTAAATATCAGATTTTCTATCAGAAACAGATTGAAACTATTGATCTAATTATGGTTAACTTAACTATTAAAATGAAGCAATTGCTAAAATTAACTCATCATATGTCCACATGTCAATGTCTTATCCACCTATAGTAAATTTATGTTTGGAGTGTACCATTCTCTTTCTATTGCTCCATAAAACTTATAAATTTTTCAGTATCATATCCTTTATCTAGTATTTCTGTTTTTAATAACATTTCCTTTTGTTATACTTCATCATAATTGTTTTACTAATCCATTAATTATATTAAAAAATGGAATATTATTCAGAAATATCAAATGAGCTAAAAATTAAATATAACCAACATTATAATCTTTTTCAGGTACAATAATTGTATATTTTTAGAAATAATAATTAGAACGTAAAATTCTATGTTATAAAAATAATAATGAGGACCCATTAAAATATCAATAATGCATTGATGATATAAATACTAGAATGAATATGAATTCCATTACGCTTAGAAATAGATACAATCAAATTGAATTTGATGATAAAGATTGCTAAGGTAAATGTTATGATGATCCAAAATGTATTAAAAAATGTGAAGACTAATCAAGAAAAAAAGCAAATTAATTATAGGAACAATTTTATAAATTAATGTTATAAGAAAATCCAGAATACAAAGAATTGTAATGAAATGCATTTTATAATATAACCTATAATCTCAGAATATTGTGCAATCATCAGTTTATCCAATACTTTAATTTTCTGGTTGCTCATCAATTGTTTACTTTTCTTGTAATGGCTAACTTTCTTTAAATGTTTATTGTTAGTTAGTATTTTTTTACTCTTATTCTTTTGATGGATTTTATTAAAATTATGATAATAACCTATTCATCTATTCTTCTTGTGTTTATTCTAATAATGAGATTTTTTGTTCATAAAAAGACTTTATTTAATGTATTTCTTTTCCGTCATATTATTTTAAGGTTTAATTAATTTCTTTATTAATTCTTTCATAATTCTGCATCTAATCAAAATATTCAATCTTTAATTGATTAACTTCTACAAACTTTTATTTTAAATTAAATAATTCTTTCTCTTTCTATAGAAGAGTATTTCTAATTTATATATTGTTTTCTTATAATTCTTTTGTAATATTGGGTTAAACTTGAGTTTAATTAAAATTTTAATCAAAATCTTTTCTTTTCAAACCCAAAATTTAAATATTTAAATCATCTAGATGTTTATTTAATTTTTCTGTTTACTCATTTTTTGTTACACATAATAAACTCATTTCCTCAGCATTTTTTTTTAATTCAGCAAGTTATTTCTTTAACTCTATTATTTCTTACTCCTTTTCTTCACATTTTATATTCAAAGTTTAATTTTATGAATATAATGCAGATGTTTTTTTTAATAATGAAACTCTTTCTTCTGTTAGTCTAAATACTTCTTATTCATATTCACTATTTATTTTCTCTTTTAATTATATTTCAAATTCAGCTTTGTTTTTTTAATTTTATTATAATTAAAATTATAAATTGTTAATTTCAAATTCTAAATTGCTAATTTTTGAATGCAATTTAGAAATTTAATTTCTATAATTATCTTCCTGTTATTCAAAAGATTTCATATTAATTTCTTATCTTTCCTCTAATTACTAATTAAGAAATTAATGATTTTATTCATTTTTTAATTGAGATTTTAAATTATTTACAATTGAAAAATTCTCTATTTCAATTTATTATTACTACTCTATATATCTTTGAATTAACTATTATTATTATTATACTTTTTCTTCTAAATCACTTATCTAATTATTCTTTTCTTATATTTAAACTAAATATTTATCTGGATTATCAGATTTTATTGAGCCTCTTGATATTCTTGAATTAAATGCATCAGATTCTAAATCCTAATCTTATTTTGTATAAGCTACTGAATTTCTCAAATTTAATAGTTCCTCTTTTTGCTTTTTAATTGCTTAATATAATTCCTTAATTTAATTTTTATTGACATCATACTTTTCATTTGATATCACAGACTCAATCTTAGAATTAGAATTTTCTTTTACAAGTCCAATAAACGAATCTAATAAATATTCTAATGAACTATTATTAATTGATTATCTTTGTTATTATTATTCTTTCTATTCCTATTGTTTTTATTAAATAATTATTTATGATTATTAACTTAATTAATCTTTACTTGTTAAACTAGTTCTATGCTTTCTTTTTTGTTGATCTTCAAATTATAAGAAAGTTGTCAGTTACTCTAATTAAATATTCTTCATAATGTGGATTGGTATTTCATCTATTTATACATCTGCAATAATCTTTTATAATTCCAAACAAATATTTGCTAAGAATTTTTCATAAATAGAGAACTATTTCATTAGAATATATTATATATACATCTCTATTAATAAGTAATTGATTGAATAGAAAATATCCAACATAAAATTCTATATGATTGAACATAAGAGTTGTTAACATATCAGATGAATATGTGTCTAAAAATACCTTTATTTTAGACTTAACTAGAGTATCAATTGTGTTATTTGTTTAATCCCTTATGCAATCCATTAAAAATTTAACTTCTTAATCTATTGGTTTATTTTCTTCTGCTTCTAATTTGTGATATTGAAATCTTTAAGGTAGTACTTTTGAGTGTAAAAACAATAATAATGTTAAACATATAGCTTCATCACAAAAATATAATATGTAAGTTGTTAAAAAGACAAGATTTCTTGTTAATCTTACAGGATTGGATTTAAAAAAACTATGTAAGACATTTGATATCTTGATCAATATGGAATTATCTTATTCTCCTGCACACATTTTATAATTCCAATCATATAAAGAATAATTTAAAGTTTTTTTATTCTAAAATCGATTATAATCGATACAAATACCTCCTTATAAAATCTCTATAGATTTGTTTAAATTTAATTTTTTGTTTCATTACTAGCATTTTTCAAAATCTTAGGTAATGAATTTTAATATTCTTCTTAGACTTTATCAATTACAATACTAAAAATGAATAAAATAATACTCATCTCCCTAAGCTAAACAAGCCCATCTTTTTCCAATTCCAGATAATTATCCAAACTTACATTTCTCTACTTCCATCTACTAAGTTTAATGTTTTTAGTCATCTTTGCAATTCTTACAAATTCTATGAGGAGTTTTTAAATCATGAGATGGAATGATCGCCTTATCAGGACCACAATTGTAACAGACATATCTAAGACACCTTTTACATTCATATTATTTGTGTTTCCTTTAATACTTGTAAAACTAGTTAATACCAATCAAAAGTTTATTAGCATAATTCACATGCTTCATTTTTGTTAGATGAACTTCCAACAAATGTTCTATAAGTGAATTTAGAACCTATCTTTTCTAACATTTATATATTAATATTTATAATTCTGCAATGTATAAAGTATGAAGAATATCAATTAAGAGATTCTTATTTGAATTAATATAAATATTTTTAATTAAATGTCTTAAGATTAATGTTATGATTAGGGATTATCAGGTTAATCTTCACAATCGCCTTCTAATTCGTAGGTATAGAAAAAAATGAACCAATTTTCAATTGATTTTTTTATAGAAAAGCGATTTATCACTTTAGAAGATTTAAAATCAATTTTAGAGGGTGTTAGAGTAATTGATTTAATAATAAATTCTTAGTGTTTATATAATGTTCATTCAATTAAACTAAATCCTTAGAATCAAATTCCAGCATTGGAAGGATCTGCATTTTCTATAATTGATCATGATGAAAATAAATTAAATGCAAGATGTGATGCAGTTAATAAAATACTTTAATTAATAGAACAAAGAAATAAATAAACACTAGAAGTAATTATGTTGATTCCAGAAGGTAAAATTAATAAATAACATAGGGACTGTCTCATATGTAATTGGAACTTAGGGAAAATAAATAGAGCATATTAAATTAGAGACTAAAGCTCATATTGTAGTTAATTAACCAATCTATGAATTTTAATTAAGAACAGTAACAATTATTGGTAAATATTAGCTCAATTTTATTAGGTGAGTCTACTCGTATTTTTAATGCAGTCAAATTAATTATAAAATAATTATAGGAAAGAGGAATCACAAATGAAGATTATGCTAAAAAAGCTGAACCTTTAGATCCTAGAAGAGTGATGACAAAAGTATTTTTATTTAATATTAGAGGCCAAATTTGCATTTTCATGTGTGATAATTGAATATATATTAAAAAATAAAGATTTAGAGAAAAAGTATTGTGTAAGATTGAAGGGAAAAGGAATTAATGATATAAAAATAAAAGTATTTATATTAATAGATAAATAGAAAAACAAATTGAAAAAGGATGAAGGAATTTTATAAATTGATGGGACATTATTTAATGTTTAAGAAGCTATTTAAAATATAATAAAGAAAGTGACTCAGTAATTTAAGAAGAATGAATTTGATATAAGAATAGTTATGCCTGCTAACTTTGCATCTAAATTAATTGGAGCAAGTAAAGAATTAATTTATTAATATTAAATAGAAGGATGTTAGATAAAAGAATTAGCCAATAAAGCTAGAGGTGCTTAAATTAAGGTACTTTCAGATAGGGATGATACAGATGTAGTTTAAGGTTAGAATCATATGGAATTTTTAGATTGTTTAGTATAAGTGGCAGGATCAATGGAGAATAAATAGGAAGCAACAATATTGATTTTGGAATAAATTGAATGTTTCAAAAATGGAGGCCCTGTATATAAATAATTAATAAGATCCTTGAAAGTGGAAAGTACATAAATGAAAATTTTGCATAATAATACAAAAACTCTGTGCAAGTCTAGGACGTGAAGGAAAAGAAGTTTGTGTGGAAGAATTAATTAGATAGATAATAGTCATCATCCTCGCGTTCAGATAGAAGACAGAGATCAAGATCATCAAATAAAAGATAGAAATATTTGAGAAGATCTAGATCATCTAGGTAAGTATAAATTATAAGTTAGTTCTAATAAGCATAAATTATAATAATAAGGACTCAAGACTTAAATTATTATTAAATAATCTCTATTAGAATTAATACATAAATAATTAGTTCGATTATGTTAAGATATAAATATTAAAATAAAGACTTTACTTTCTGTATTTTATAAAATAAATAAATAGGATGCAGGATAGGAAGTTATTCTTAAATTAAGTGGAGATGTTAGAGGTTGCATAACAGTTATCTAATATATATTAAGTGAGTAATGTAAATTATCTAAGAGATGAAAGTAAAATAAAATAATAAAATATTCTCAACAAATAATTTAGATATATTGTACATATTATTATTTCATTTTCTAAAATTATCCAACTCAAATTAGGATATAATTTCATCAATTTCCACATTTATATTTTAACCTGAATTCAAAAATGTATCTACTATTTGTTTAGCTGCTTCTATTCCAACTATTCTAGAACCTAAAGCTATTACGTTACAACCAAATTGAGCTGCTTATTTAGCAGAATAGTAATCATTAATTTATCCACATCTGATACCTTTAACTTTATTAGCCATAATGGACATTCCAACTCCACTTCCACATATTAAGATTCCCAATCCTCTATTTCTCAAAACATCAAAACATAAATCTGTTGCTATTTCATTATAATCACAACTTTATTTTGTATTAGTTCCTCTATTTATTATATTATATTCTTGCTATTTTAGATATTCAAATAATATATTTTTATATTCTAATCCTGCATGATCATTGCCAATATAAATTTTATATTAATTCTGTTTTGAAAATTAATAATATGTAATTGTTCTTAATGTGTTAATGCAATAATAAGTTGATTTTATCATATATATATTTATAGAAATTAGTAATATGATTTATAAGCTAAATTATTTATCATATGTATTAAATGTCCAATGTTATTCAATAAAACACATTTCAAATGAATATAAACTTAATAGCTAGATCAGTTAGGAGAGTATAATTAATCTAAATGGAGTAAATTGTATAACAAGATATCCAATAGATACAGTTAAAGTTAGAATGAAAAAATAAAATGATGGTGTACTCTCAACTTTGAAGAAGATTCTTTAAAATGAAGGAACAAGAGGGTTTTATAAAGGAATTTCATTTCATATACTTTCTATACCAAATACAAATGCCATTATTTTTTCAGTTTATTAATTTTGAAAATAATTTTTAAAAGAAATTAGAATAAATAACTAACTTATTTTTAAATGTAATATTTTAGTTAATTAATAATTCTTTTTGTGGAAGTTTATCAGGCAGTTCAGCTGTTTTTTTCATATCCTATAGAGTTGGCCAAGTGCAAATTCCAAATGTAATTTACTGAGATATATATACAAAGGTCTAATAGACTGCAAACAATAGGTAAGTTTTGAAATGAATTTTATTGTAGATAGTTAAAATGAGGGTTTTAAATCTTTGTTTCGTGGAATGTGTGTAACTCAATAAAGAGATATTCTGGGTTATTCGGCTTAATTAGCTGTATTTGAATTGATTAAATTTTTTTTGTATAATTTGTCTTAAAAGCAGAAACAACAAACAGCAAATCTTTTGATTCTGGAGGATTTGCTGGTGCCGAACATTGGGCAATAGTAGGATGTATTTTTAATATTAACACATATATATACCATAAAAATTATTTAAAAATAATAAAAAACTCATTAAGTAATATATAAAGTTAGATTTTATGGATGCGTGTTTTCTTGATTGTAAAACTCAAAATTATCTGAGAAGGGTAGAATCAATATGGAAAAGGATACTAACAAACAAAGAAAACTTTACTTTTTTTCTCTAAATTATATTGATATTTTGGATAAATTCATTGTTTATATTTTACTCAATTTAAAAGAAAGATATAAATTCAGTTTAAAAATATCTTGTTCTAATCTATTTCATCAAGTTTTTCTTTGGATTTGTTCATTCGCCTTTGGATTATTGGATTTTTTTATAATTAATAAGAGACTTTCCCTCTTCTAATTTCGTTAGATTCTACTAATGAGCCCATGCTCTTTAGATATTGCTCAAAGTTGTCATTTGTGATCTTCGTATTATTGGTTGAATTAGAGGAAGATAATTTCTTATTTATTGAACATCCCATTATAATAATATAAAATTTGTATTTAATTTCAAAGATATTATCAAATATATAATACAAAATATTTATTTCGTTTCATTATTGTTGATTGTAACTCGAATAATTCCAAAAAGTGAACTAGATTGTCATAATCTAAAAATTAATTAATTATTAGCACTTTTAATTTAGTAATTAAGAATAAATGAATATTGAAAATGAAAGATAATATAATAATAAATTCAAAAATAAAGTTAAAATGTATTATTCATTCATATGGTAGGATCATAAAACAAAACCGTAGGTAATTTTGGTGCTTGAGAAGAGTTCTTATAATATTTGATTGATATTAAGAATTCAGTAAATGGGTTGATTAGATCTTTATATAATCTATAACTAACATGATCCATGTCATCGGCTAAATGAATTACACATTGACTTGACTTACAATTTTCTAATTTAATATAAAATATTTACTGTATAACTCCTGTGCTTAAGTATATGGTATTATGTTATCAGCTTTACCATGCAAGATAAAAGTAGGTATCTTGACTTTTTTAATATAATCTAAATTGTCAAAACGCTATCTGATAAGATGTTAAGCCCATGATCCAACATAATCTCTTACAGCAGCTTTTAATGAAGTGAATGGAGACATCAATGCAAGACATGCTGGTTTATATTTACTAGCAAGATAGGCAGCAGGTCCACTACCTATACTTCTCCCAAAAATTATAATACGATTTTCATTATAACCCAATCTTTTTGTAAGATAATTGTAAACATATTCAGCATCTTCCAAAATGAATTCAGCATTAGGCTATTCATTTTTGTATTTACCATAACCAGGATATTCCATAGCTATGGCTGATATCTAAATTTTGATTATAAAATATACATGTAAGGTATCTCTTATATGAATAAGAAATTTGTATGATTATGATATGTCTTCACAATTAGCATGGAAATATAATAAAATATTTGGAGAATGAATTTTAGAATCTACATACATACATGGAATGTGTCCAAAAATATGATTCAGTTCTCTAGAATTTGATTTTTAAACTGCTGGTTCTTCAAGGACAAAATTTTCTTTCTTTTTATCAATTAATTCCTAAGGTAAATCAATGAGAGGCTGACTAAAACAGAGACTTTTTTTGGTTTTAAATTTGGGATCAAAATTAGTTGACCTTCTACATAATTAAGACTTTTTAGTATTAATTTAAATGGACTGCATATTTAATTAATGAAGTTTAGATGAAACATCAGGACTTCCTTCATTAGAATCAAATGATGGGGAATTTATTTCATTAGTCTATTTTCTTTTCTATCTCTAGGTGACAGGTTTGCATGGAAAATTAAAGATTGGTTATAATTGAGATTCACTAAAGAAATTAAATAAGGATTACATTGGTTCTTCAATAAAGTAATGTTCATCATCTTCAGATTCCAGTTCAATTTGCTTGAAATACATTCCTTTTTTTTTGGTTGTTCTGGGGACATAATTTTAAAAACTTGGATATAATTTTTTGTATTTAGGAATCCATAATATTTATCCTTATTCATGATCATTCTATATTTCTTTAGGAGCTGGGAAAAAAATGAAGTCTAGGTCCATTAATTTATATTATTGTAATTAATAAAGAGAGTTAGAGATAATTAATTAAAAAGGGCAATCAAATACATATATTCTGATAGGATTAATATGCTCCTTATTATTTTAAGTCAAAGACTATGCAAATTTAAATAATATTTGTTGTAAAAGACAATCATGGAACAAAGTAATGTATGATAATTCCAAAGTGAAGTCAAATATCACAAGAATATATCGGTTTTATTAATGTTGCAATAAAAACAGGGAAAAATGCAAAAAAGTAGAGTTTAAATTATGAAACTGAAAATATGCAAATCTTACTTAAAATTTAAAATTTAATAATTATTTTTATGAATTACATTATAAGAAATCAAGACAACTCTTAATAAATATAATATTCTTATATTTTAAGATTTAAGAATACTAGAAAGAAATGTATATCAATTTTAATTCTAACTCTTTATCGTCCTGAATTCCTTTTGGAAGCAAGGATGATAAAGAGGATTATAAATTTTATATGAGTTCATATAGATGTACCAAATTCTATACAAATGAGATCATCCAAAAAGAATTATAATGTGAATTTAATAATAAATAATGCGTCATCCTAGTCTAATAACCTATATTAAAGTATCATAGTTTGAAATCATCATTATTCAATAATAAAAATTAATGAGGGGATTTATAATACGCTTTTCTTTTGCTGAATAGGTTTCCATCTAGTCTCAAACTTCTTTAAAAAGATCATACAAAGAAGCTACTGTTGAAATGGCCATAAACCCTGCAAACCCATATCACCAATGGTTCATCAAAGTAATCTTAAATTTTATATTTTTAGCTTGATGGCAAAAGTGTAAAGACTCAGCAACGTAATATTTTGGCAGTCCCTTCTCCATAGTTGGCTGCTTTTATTGCATCAGAATTCAATCGTCAAAAAGAATACTTAAGTTTCAAACAAATGCCTCTTATGATGCTTTCCAGAAATGCAATTGATTTAGATTACGATGCTACCAATAGAGAATACATTGAAAAAACTATCATTAGACATTTAGAAAATGATGTTATTTTACATCGCAGAAACCAAAAGTCATAACTACAATAAATTCAGTAACAATAATTGGATCCCTAATTAAGTTTATTCAATTCTAGATTCGGAATGGATATTCAGGTTAATGATGGTATATAAATTGGATCATTAATTTAATAAAATAAAGTCAAAATTGAATCCATAATTAGAGGATTAAATAATTGGTAATTAGTCAGTCTCAGCTCTAAAACAGGTATAAAATTAATATAATTTTATTAGATAATCTAAAATCTTGCATATTGGCAATCCAGTTATCATATGGGTTAATTGATTTGAATAAAGCCTTGTCACTCTGTGATATTGAAAATTAATTTAATAAGAAACTTACTGAAACTGAAAATTCTCACGAATCAGATAGTGAAGATAACATAATTTCCATGAATGTATAAGCAGCACAACTATTCTCATCACTAATTTATTCTTAAAGTATCCTTTATTGATATTTTGTTTTTTGTGTATAGAATTAATAAATTAAAATAAGATTTAAAATCAAATATATGTCACCTAAAATCAATCATGACTTGAAGGCTTTTGGTTAAAATGTAGATAATGATTGTGAAACCCTTGTCAGTAATTCTGTATGAGTTTTCCTTTCTACTCTTGCCACTGGAGATGGACCTGGAACTTATTTGAGAGGAAGACTTTTCCTTAATTCTACTTTAGGTTAAGGTTTATATTGAGGATCCCTCTAAATATCAAAGGGTGTAAGTTCTGGTCCTAAAGTGCTTGTAATACATCCAAATAAGGTTCTAAACTAATAATAATTTGTTACGTTTCATAATCAAGTAATTAAAGTAAGAATCCTGGATTGGGTCGAACATATGGTCTCTTTTATTTTAGATACCTTAGAGCTTGTTCTAAAGTATATTGATAACTTTTCATGAGATAGGCCAAAATTAGTGTAGCTGATCTTGAGATCCCTGCTGCACAATGAACAAGAACATTTTATTGAGATTTCAAAGCATTTTCAATAAATTTGAAAGATCTTTCAAAAACATTACAGATTTGAGAATTCATATTGTCATGAATGTCTAAATAAATTTAATTGTATTTTGGACCAACCATAATTTCTACATATTAATACTAATTACTTTCTTCAGTGCATATTGATAATATGCAATTTATGTTATTTATTTCTAAAATTTATTAATTATGTAGACAATCTAAATTTCCAAGAAACAATTTTCCTCTTTCTTTTTCAGATAATATCAAACTAATTGGTTATTCACCAGGTAATGTGTATTTAAGCAGATGGAAACCCTTCATTATAAATAAAATTTATTTTAATAATTTAAATGCATATATTAGAATAATTATGTAATATATTGGGAATCATATCATGTAAATATTTTTAATCATTTATTTTAATATTGATAATATTAAAAGAAGGGATGAGTTTATGAATATTATTTTTGATTTTTTAAATCAATTTAGACGGTCTTATAAGTCTTTTTAGATACAATAGCACAAACCTAATTGTTCGCATATGGCACCTTCACAATTCAATACAAATCCTTTACAACAAGGACAACCTCTATATTTTTCATATAAATCCATCATCTAATCAGGATCTTCAGGATCAATATCAATTAATAGCTAATAATCATATAATAATAATGCAATACATCTTTTTGTTTTTAAAGTACTTCATTTTAATACTTTTCAATGTCTTCATTAGTAAGCTCTTTTGGTATTGTTTATGTTTATGGTTTATTGCAGAATGGACAATTTAAGATGCCATGAAGATGATAAAAATTGAGTTTGTATTCTATGCAATCAGGAGATGGTTTAATTTAAGGTAATTGCTAAATTTCTTCTTATTAGGACATTAAATTAAATAAATGATAAAAAAAACATTTTTTGGTATTTCTTTAAAAGATAAACAAAAATTCACTTATAAAGAGTAGAATGGCTTACTTTGTTATACATTTACTTAAATAGTTTTAGTTGGTAATGGTGAAGCAAAGATTTATGGATTTTCTAATAATAAAAAGATTTTAGTTGCTTCTTTGAATGGAAAACAAAACTAAAGAAAATGCAAATTTATTATGGATGAAAATAATTTTAGTCATTTAATATGTATTTGTGATGTGTCTACAACAATAAATGTGTTAGGATATAAATTAGAAAATAAGGTTTAGGAATTATATGAAAATTATTAGTAAGAAAATAAGAATTTTAAAGATATATTCAGAGCATTACAACCTATGGAAGAGAGAGAATTAGACTCAGATGAGTTTGAATTACTTTCTAAGAAAGAAAAGAAAGAATATAAAAAAATATAAAATCAAAAATAATTATATCAAAAATATTGAAAAAATAATATGTGTTGTGATATATTAAAATTTATTAGTTTAAATATTTCTTCATATGTTCAAATGGATCTAAAAATGGAGAATGAGAAATTAGCTAAAGCTTTACTTTTTGCTTTTATCTCTATCCTCTACATTATTGATTGGAATTATTCTTGTCGTAACTCAGAATCTTGTATACAAAGAAGTAGTTCAGACTACATAATAGATATCGACTAAATTGGCAGACAATGAAATATCAAATTAGTTTGAGACACAAATGCAATTGTTTTTTGAAGTTATTAATAAAAGTACTATATCATTATATTTAAGATTACCAAGCTCTTGATAAAATTGCATAAATATTTACTTTTGTATAATTTGAATTGAGTTTAATAACATCGAAAAGTGATTAATGTCCAGTAAACTAAACTCAAAATTATAGGAAATCAAATATTTGCTATAATATTTTGAATTTAAAGGGTGGATAGGAATTAAATTAAATATAATAAATAGACTTATACTATCATTTGAAGCATTAGAGTTTATTATAGGAATTATTATTACTCTTTGATCCTGAATAATTTATTATTGGAAATTGGTCAATTGGATATAGTAAATAATTTTATTTTTCAGCTTTCTAATCAATTGGCTATTAATCAACATTTAATATTGCAGCTAGACCATTCTACATAAATCACATCCAAAAAGCAAATTTATCTGAATATATTTTTAGTGATGTATTCTATAATTTTGAAAATGAATATAAAGTCACTATCTCAAAAAACCTTACAAATGATATAACTTAAGGTATTGTGGCTACCTAATTTGAATTTAAGATAATTAAAAAATTTTTTTAAGAAAACTTTCTAATTCTAAATAAGGATGGATTAATATTGATCGGTAATGTTTAGATGTATTTTTAACCAAACAGAACTAATGTTTATTTTTTTAATGAAAGTCTTACTGGATTTAATGAAAATGATTGGAATTCTGTCAAGAATTATATGGATTACAATATTTCAGAACCTAATTGTACAACCTCAAATTCTTAATATTTATGTAGATACAATAAAATATCTTCTATGGATGTGATGATATTTGCTAAATTTTTAAGATTCTCTAATTTAATATTGATTATGTAAAATATATTTATTATTAAGATTAAAGAATATAGAGAAGGATAAAGATCTAGATAATTAATTGATTTGGATAGAAGATTAAAAGAATCTTTAAATCACTTAATTATTAACATATCAATTAATTGCTGCTTTGGGTATAACTATTTTTGCAATTTTGATTGTGAGATATATTTGTAGATATATGACATATCTAGAAATATTGGCAAATTCACATTTTTATAATAAACCTGTTGATTTTTAGGTATATTCTTTCCTAAGAGAAATAAAACAACATTAATAATCACACTCCACAAATATTACTCTAAATCTATCTGATACCTATTACAAATTAATTTCATAATTAACAGCAAGACCCTTTATAAAGAATTAAGAGTGTAAGAATTTTGAATCTTTTTAATTTCCAGCCTCTAAAAAATAACATAATCTACCAAAATGGAAATCTTCTGTTTTAGAATTGTATGATAAAAAAGGGATGTGTAGACAAAGTTGCAAGATTCTAATATTGAAACTGTTAAGATAATCATATCAAAGACACAAATTTTGAATCTGTTTTAGACAATCATATTTAAACTTGTTGATCTAATATAATTCCTATTTATCTCTTTATTTTAATTAAATTAATAATCCACGTATATTAAATTAATTAAAATGGAAAAAAAATAAGGAACAGTAAAGTAAATAGTATCCTCGAATTGTGTATTAATATCTGGACCAATTAATAATGAGACAGGAGTGCCAATGACTAAATTCTTGACTTTATAAGGAATTCAAGCACCAGAATTCTCATTGACTGATAAGGAGAATCCAAAATAAGAGCCCTATGGATTTTTAGCAAGGGAATTATTGAGAAAGTAAGTATTAGGATAATAAATTGAATTTACAATTGAACATAAGATCAAAGAGTAAAATGATAAAGTCATTGGAAGAATATTTAAAAATGGATAAGATATTGGGGAATTATAATTAAGAGAAGGATTAGCCTAATTAAGATAATAAGGTAAACCAAGTTAGGAATATGAGAATGCATAAAATTAGGCTAAATAGAATGGTAAGGGAATTTGGTCAAAAAAAGAAGAATTAGTCAAATATAATAAAATTGAATTAAAAGATGTCAAACCTAAATAATATACACAATGTTTTGTTGAAGATGTATAAGGATTGTTTGTATTTTATGCTTACATTCCTGAATTACAAGGTTTAGTCAAATGCTCATATGGAGAAGTCTTTATGCCAACTTCAGTTTCATAAGTATTATAAAATAGAGCTAAATGGACAATCTAAGAGTTGATTCTTCAATAAGAGGTTACCTTGACTGTATAAGGACAAGATGAAAAGTTTTAGTCTTTAAGAGTAGATATAAAAAAGAAAGATTTAGATGTAAAGAAAGAACTTGTAAGTTTGGGATACTTTAGACTATCACCTAATGCATTTTAATTAATTAATGATTAAAAAAGGTATATAATTTATTAATTTTATAATAGATACAATGAATTGAAAGAAACACAAAGTTAAGCTGAAATTAAATTGATTGGAATATGGAAGGATGCTATGAAATAATAATAATAATAATAAGCAGTTGTTTTATAAGGAGGTAAATAGACATACACAGCTAAAATTATTGAAGTCCATTCAGGAGATCAATTGACTGTCCTGAATGTTAATAATAGATAATAATCAAGAGTGTTATTGGCATCTATTAAAGCTCCAAAATATTCACTAAAAGAAACTCAACCATTTGGATATGAAGCTAAAGACTTTGTTAGAAAACATGCTATCGGTAAATTAGTTAAAGTTGAAGTTGAATATGAAAAGAAAATTAAGCCAAAAGAAATTGAAGGATTGGCTGATGATGATGATAAGAAAAAATTACAATAAGAATTAAATATGATCTTTGTTAACATCATATTAACTGAAGATAATGATTAAAATTTAGCTGCTTTAATTGTAGGAGCAGGATATGCTACTGTTCAACCTCCTAGAGGAGATGATGGAGTTTCTAGATATATTGATGAATTAACAGGTGCTTAAGAGACTGCAAATAAGGCTAAAAAAGGACTACATGGTAAATAAGTTTAATTACCAAAAATGACTGATTTATCTGTAAATCCTAATTTGTAAAGATCAAGAGATGCTTTTGATTCTTTGAGAACATTAAGAAAATTATCTGGAGTTGTTGAATTAGTTTTGAATGGATCTAGATTAAAATTAAGATTCTTAGAATAAAATTACACATCAATTATTGTACTTGCTGGAGTTAAATGTTTACCAAATGAATAAAATTTACCAGAATATTAAAAATTCTCAAATATTGCTTTGTAATATGTTAAAGAAAATGCTCTTTAAAGAGATGTTGATATTGAATTAACATCTATTGATAAAAAGGGTATTTTCCATGGACATGTTTTCCTAGGCAAATAAAGAACTAATTTAGGATTAACACTTCTTGAATTAGGATTAGCAGTTACATTTAATCCAGTTGCTAATAGTCATGCTTATCAAGCATTATTTGCTGATGCTGAATCAAAAGCTAAATTGAAGAGAGAAGGTTTATGGGATATCAAAGGTTTAGATTTAACTATTGTAAAGGGTGATGATGATGTACCTGTTAGATCTGAATGCAAATTATTAAATGGAGAAGTAACTTATAAATATATCTTATTAGTTAAAAAAACTTGTATTAGTTGAAATTGCAGATAGTAATACTCTTTACTTTTAAGATCCAACTGATAAATTATTAGGATAAATTGAAAAGAGTCTTGGATCATTTACAGCTACTGAAGCAAACAAATTAGTCCCACCATTCAAAAAGGGTTTGATTTGTGTTGCTAAATTCTCAGTTGATGGTAATTGGTATAGAGCTAAAATTACAAGAGAATTAAAAAATAGATTTGAAGTGTTATTCATTGATTATGGAAATGTTGATATTGTTTCATAAAATGATATCAGAAAACTTCCTGAAAATCTGGCTGCATTACCACCTTAAGCTATTAGATGTAATCTAGCTTATATTACTGGACCATCTATAAGTCATGATTTAGGCAACAAAGTATTTATTTTAGTAATTTCAAGGTTGGATAATTTATTAGAGACTAAATCTTTGAGAAGGAAGTTGTTGTTTCTTTTGAGTATCAGGATGATGTAAGCAAAGGAGTTATTGCTTATTTGACAAAAGAGAATTAACCCAATAAATCACTTAACATTTTATTGTTATCATAAGGATTTGCTAAATTTGATAAAACAGTAAATAATATTTAAAATTAATTTTATAGGCTCCTCCTTTACCTTAAAAATTCGAAGAATGGCTTAAGGCAACTCAAGAAGCTGAGAATAATAGCAAAGGATTATGGAATTATGATGAAGAAACTGAGTGATGAATTGTATTTTAAAATAATATAATAAATTTATGTAAATAACACCTAAAGCTATAACAGCACTTTCTAAATTATTGTCTTAGAATTCATCAAATAATGTAAGAATTTTATGATTTAGTAAGAAATAAAGTTAAAATGATTCAAAGCATAAATCGAATTAGAATAGTAAGAATTGTAGATCGATTAATAATAATGAATTCAAAAATTTCATCTCTAAACCATCTTTATCAAATGAACCCAATTATAGTGTTAAAAATGAATTGATATCTGTGCTTAACAGTAGCAAAGAGAAATCCATCAAATCAACTTTAAAACCACATCATAGTCTAAATTATCTTTTATTATCATAATAACAACTATCTGCCAGAAATAGTTTTCAAAAAAAGAGACCTCCATAAATTAATGTTGAAGAAAGCACTGATATTTAAAAACATCCTTAGAGTGCAAAGAATGTAAATTAAATGAGTCCTTTACATTATTGTCCTAATTAGAAATCACAATAATCTTAAAAATCCATTAAATATCCTAAAGGTATGAATGTGTTTAGCTCATTAAATGAAATATTAGGATAATATGTTCAAAAAAGGAATTATTAAAAATGTAATTTACAATACTTTAATTAGAGGCTGGAACTGGAGAAGGAACGAAATTAGTTGTATGCAGATCAGCAAGAAATCAAGAATAAAAATAAGAAAAATAAATATATCTATCTGAAAATAAATAATAACAATCTCATTCATAATATTTTGATTCATAATAATTAAACAAATTATATCTTTATGCAACATAAATATTGAAAGCCTACTAAAATAAAGAAATCATTTGGAAACAATAAAAAACGAGCTTAAGAAGTGAGATTATATTTCTAAAATAATTACTACAATAATAAGAACATTAATCAAATCATGAGTGATATTCATTTTTTTTTTGTAATTTCAATCAAATTTATATTAAATTTACTATTTATTGATTCTTTTTGTAACATTCCGAATGATCTATTAATTATATTATTTTGATTTTTAATTATAATTGTTTACTAAGATTTAAAGAAATAAATATAATTTTACAACATCTATATTATGTTCACAATGACGTCAACATAGTAATTAAATAGAAAAACAAAAGTTTAATAACCATTATTTTAATGAAATATATTTTGTTATTGTTGACTATTGGAGTGTTTCAAGTAAACGCTGTAAATTGGGCATTATTGGTTTCAGGTTCTAATGCATTCTATAACTATCGTCATCAAGCCGATGTATGCCATTCATACAAAACATTAATTAAAAATGGTTATTCTCCTGAAAATGTGATTGTGTTTGCATATGATGATATAGCTTAGAGTAGATAGAACATCTACAGAGGGGCTATCTATAATTAACCAAATAAAGATGGATTTTCAGAAAATGTTTATGATGGTTGTGTTATAGATTACTCTAAGACTGATGTCAACCCATCAAATTTTCTCAATGTTTTGAAAGGAAACTATGATCACTTACCAGATGGTCATAAATTTATTAATTCCACTAGAGAAGATAACATTTTTGTTTATTTTTCAGATCATGGATCTCCAGGTTTAATAGCTTTTCCATCTTCTTATCTATATGAATAAGAATTAATTGAAACCTTTTAATATATGTATGAAAATAATAGATACAACAAACTTGTATTCTATTTGGAAACATGTGAATCTGGATCAATGTTTGTTAATCTACCAACTGATCATAGAATTTATGCTTTATCTGCTGCCAATCCATATGAATCATCTTGGGGAACATATTGTCCACCTGATGATATTGTAAATGGAAAGAGTCTTGGAACATGTTTGGGAGATGAATTTTCAGTAACTTTCTTAGAAAATGTGGATCTTGGTGATTTTTCATAGACTCTATAAGAACATTTTGAATTTATAAGAGATCATACATTAAAATCAAATGTTATGTAATGGGGTGATGTCTCATTTACAAGTGAAACCATAAAGGAGTTTTTCTGGGGACGTAAATTCTTAGAAAAAAGAAAGATGTGCTCCAAAGATACTTATTTTATGAATGATGAAGTATTTAAATTTTATAAAATATAGAATGTTTCAAAATGGGATTCAAGAGATAATAAATTGTTATTCTATTAAAATAGATTCAATTAGACAGGTGATTTAGAAGACTTTATTGAATTAGAAAATGAAATCAAATCCAGAGCATACTTTGACACTATTGTAAATATTATTCATTTATTATTTATTTAGTTTGATGAATTGTAATCATCATTAAAATTGACTGGAGATTATCATTTTGCCTTAAACTAGAATTGTTTAAAGTCAGTTATTGAAACATTTGAAGATAAATGTACAAAATTAACTGATTATGGACTTAAATATGTTAAATTATTTGGAGAAATGTGTGATAGCACTAACTTACTTCAGATTCAATTAAATATGATAGTATCAACTTTATGTATGACAGAATGATTTATCTAGATTAATAATAATATATTTCCCATTTTTTTATACTAATAAAAATTAAAATATAGTCTTTATGAATATTTTAATTATTACAATAATAAGAAAAATAGACATATGTATTCCATATACTTTATCATAGGTAAGGAACACATTTAGAGGAATAATCTTAAAATGATGATTAAATATAATAACAATACAATCTGAATTCGTAATATTCATGGTAAATGCAAAAAAATTAAGATGATAGAAAAAATGTACAAAATGAAATGACAAATTTTGAGTAAGATATAAATAAAGAGGAAGTATATGATAGCGAATTACTGCAAAGTAGATAATTTTCTATGTTCAAAAAATCCAACTATTAATAACCAGAAGAGATTGTGTAAAATTATTGTGTTAATTTTTAGGAGATATGAATCATAAATTGTTGAATCAGATGAAGAAGATTAAATAAAATGTAGTGATTAAGATGATGAAGAAAAAGAAGTTAAGGCATGGACTCTTAAAACAAGAACTACTACTTTATCCTAATGTGAGTAAATATAATTAAATAATGCTAAAAAAGATGGAGATGTAGATAATTTAAAGCCATTAGATTTTGAGGAGATTTTAAAATAGAGTTAGATTAACTTCAGTAGATAAACTTTTAAAATGGATGATACTATGAATAAATCTTCATTTAGATCTGTAATAATTACCTAAGTTGATTCTGAAGAGGATGAGGAAGAACTTGCTGATTAAGTGTTTTATGAGATAGGAGCCCTCTAAAATTAAGAAAGAGAAATAACAGCTGATAATAGAATTATGATGAGTGTTATGCAAAGTAAGTTTTCTTAGTCTATTTAAAAATAATAAAAATTGCAATAATCTCTAAATAATTAATCTAAAATTAACTAACAAGATGATATATTTAAATCTAAGATTGTTTTCATCAATAAAACACCTGTGATTATTAGAGAAGATGATGTTTACATTCGTAAAATCAGAAAAATTCAAAATTATTTTAAATTTGTAAAACCTTTCAAAAAAATAAAAAAATAACATAGGTATAGAGCAAATATTATAAATGAGTTAATATAAACAGAAAAAAATTATGTAAGTGATCTTAATTCTATCAGAGAACATATATAGAAGCCTCTTTTATCATTATTGATTGATTCTCAAAATCATGTGAAATTTATGTTTAATTTGGATAGTATTTACCATTTTAACTTTGAATTTTTGAAAATTCTTTTAAATAAAGAATAGAGTGTGAAATAAAAACCATATTTTAAAATAATGGATGAAATCACTTTAGTATTGCCTGGTTTTAAATTTTATTTTGATTATTGTAAAGAATTTTAAGCTTCTAAAAAAATGAGAGAACAATATTCAAATACAAATTAAGTTTATAAACAATTTTTTATTGATTTCTTAGAAAAACAACCAAATTTCTTCAACAACCTTGATATGGAAAGCTATCTAATTAAACCTGTTTAAAGATTACCTAAATATATTTTATTATTTCGAGATTTATTAAAACACACTAATAAAGATCATCCAGATTATATTAATATTGAATAATGTTTGAAACTCTTTTAATAAATAAATGATAAAAATAATAGTTAAATTAAAACTTATTTAGAATAAATAAAATTAGGAGAACTTTAAAATTAATTTCGATAATATGTATTAATAGCTGAACCTAATAGAGTATATTGTTTTGAAGAGTTTTGCTCTATTTATACAGATAAAAGAAAGAAAAATATAATTTTATATGCATTTAATAACCTTTTATTATTTGCCTAAAATTAATAAAATGGGGAATAGGTCTATTGTTTTCATCTTCATATAACTTATCAATCTTATATTAAAGATAAAGAAAATACAGATTATTTTGAACACTTTTTTGAAGTTGTTAATAAGACAGAATCTATTATTATAATTAATCAAGATAATGAATCAAAAATATCATTAATAACAAAAATTTAAGACATAATTTCATAACTAAAACAAAAGTAAATCAACATGTAAAATTTAAAAAAATCAACAAGTTTGTTAACTGAAATTGGTGATGGTTAATAAGATTAGCAATAATAAAATCTTGATTATGAAATAAAGGTGTTTGTTATTGGGACGGATATAAGAAGTATGAAATCTAATCCTTATACAGTCTATATAGTATAAATTTTCATTTAAGAATATCAAACAAAGATATTTGTTAGATATAGTTAAATAGTTTCTTTATAATTGATTGTCAATAAATTTGATTCAAGTTTAAAAGTACCAATGCTATCAAAATTAAATTGGTTTCTTTCAATAGATTCAAAAGTAATAGAGGAGAGAAAATTATTAATTGAAAAACTCTTATCATCAGTATTGAATTCTTAGTAGTGTCAAAATACTTTCGCATATTAACAATAGATTTTGAAACTATTAAATTTAAATTAAGACTTCTTTTGGATCCCTTATAAAAAGAATTAGACTTTATAAGTCAAATTAGAGGAGGAGGATATTATGAAAATTATATTATAGAGTCAATTTTCTTGTGAAATTAAACCTAATTTACTTTAATCTATGATAATGTAAAGAAAGTCAAATGATATAATATAAGCAGCAAATGCATAAGCCGAGAGATCGAGTCTTCCAGTATTTTAATAGGATAATTCAATAGTAATTGGAGAAGCTGCTATCAAATCCCCATATTCTATAGAAGTCAGTCTAACAGATGGTAGAACAATAACAGTAGGATTTAAAAAGCCGACTTTAACATTATTCATAAAAAATAAAGTTGCTAAATTTGTAGGATTAAAATAATGGCTTGACTTTAGATTATTTATTATTGATTAAAATAAAGACTTAAGGGTTATTGATGATTCTGAAACAATGTCATCGATATTAGATGTTCATCTATATCAAAACGAAGGTATCATTAATGCTTTTAAGAAGTTATTTACTAATGAATAGAAATTCAAGTTTATATTCAAAAAATATATCTATTTATAATGGAAATAGGAAGAAGCTGATTACAAATAGGATTAATAAAGACTTAATTATATAATATATGATATAATTTGGGAAGTAAGAAATAAAAAATTTCAATTTAATTTTAATGAATTTTGTTTGATAACAGCATTATTCTATTATTCATCTAACATAAGTCAAGATTAACTTTGTTCACTTATGTATAAAGTAATACCTAAGAACTATTTAAAAAGTAAAAAAGAAGAAGTTTGGTTGAAAGAAATTGTTAATAATATCAACTCATTATAGTTTTAATTAAAATAAATTACAAAAGAAGACTAATTAATTTAAATTCAAAAGAATCAAAAATGTGACACATCTATTAGAGGATTAGCTTAACTAATGATTATGAATTACTTTAAATCTAATTTTCTTTTAGGAATGTAATAATTTTTTGTTGAATGCAATAAATAAACCATTCCATTAGTCTAACAGCATTTTAATATTAAAATTAATAATAATATCTTTATTGGATTAAATTATAATGGATTTCATATTTTGAACCCTGAAAACAAAGCATTAATTTATACATGTCAATATGGAAAGTTGTCCGAAATGAAAGCTTGTACAACAGAATTTTCTTGTATTATTGACTCTACAAAATTATCATTTAAAACATAATTTTCTTTTGAAGTAATTTATTTATTAAAATTCATTAGATAAAATCATTGATTCTTGATTATAAGTAATTATAGGAATTCACAAAACAATTAGCTTATGGTGTAAATTGATTTTATTTTAATTTGCTTAAATTATATTTCCTTATTCTAAATACTTTTATTTGCCTCACTAAAAAATTAATATCAAACTAAAATCGTCTGAAATTTACTTTTATGTTAATAAGGTTTTTGATATATGTGCTTCAAATAAACCTTTAAACTCAGTAATTTCTAATCTATTATTACTTGATATTTCAATTCAAATAAAAATTAAACAACAAAATCTTTATCTTTCTTCTAGTAAGCAAAGAGAATCTTATTAATTTATAGTTTCAAATATTTAGTACACAAAATTATTCTAAAATATATATTTTGATTCCATTAAATCCACTACTTTCAATATCGAGATAACTTTAGATAAAGTAATATACTTTTACATAAAGAATCCACATTTTCCATAAATATTACAGCTTTACCATTAAACTTATTAATTATAAGAGTGAAAAGTTTATCAATAAATTTTGAGATCTTCGATAAACAATAATTTAGTATTTTTTCAATTTTATATTACTTTGAAAATGAAAACTTTTGTTATGGGGAAATGAAAAATATCAGTGGACAATATTAGAATTATTATTGATTCAAATCATAAATACTTTTTTGTAATTTATTTAATTTAAAAATTGAATATTTTGCATCAGCCTTTTGTTTGATAATTTAATTAAATATACTAAAAGTATTGAATAGAATTAATTATCTAAGATTAATAAAATAACTTGTCAAAATATAGTTTAAATTTTTTATTAACCCATTAAAAATAACAAATATATGAAGTAATTTATGGATTAAACTATATTGGATAATATTTTAATAATTGTTCTATCATTAATTTTAATATTAATAATTGTAATTATTTCTTAAACAGCTTAAATTTGAAATCTTTTTTTAAGTGATAACATTAATAATAATCTAAGATGAATTTGATTTAAGCATTGAAATATATAATTTGCAATTAGTTTTTTTCTTTTTTTTATTTGTCATTATAAGAATGTAATTTATTAATTTTTATACTTGATGAGAGAAGGACAAAGACTTAATCAATCTTTTTCATATTGTCGATCAAGTCCTGATAAGAAGGGTTCAAGGCACAATAAAATAGTTTCAGATGCTTATAGAAAGTTTCTTGCTACTTATTAATAATTATCTATGTTAGGCAGTTAGTATAAATATTCACATAATACTCTTATGCCTTATATACACTTTTTTAAATACATGGCTAAGAGATATGATGAAACAAATCAAAAATGCAAATTGAAAATGTGGATTCCAGATACCATTATATTAAATGATGTAGATTTAAGTGCAATTTGGTTATACAGTAGTGCAGATGGTTATGTTTATAGAACTGATTCATTTGCTTCTAGAAATGCAGCATAAAAATTTACTGAAGGTAGTAATGATCCAGATGAATTGATTGCAGTTATGAAGAAACCACACTACAAAGATATGGAATTAATTGGAAATGACACAAAACCAATATTAATGAAGGATGTTCAATTGATATTTTCAAATGCTATGAGTGTAAAGTAAGAAATCACTTGTTTATAAAAATATATTAAATGTTAAGGTCCTATGGCATATATTTGTAGGACAATTTGGAAAAAAAATGGATAAACTACAGCTTGGGTTATTACTAATAAACTTACATTTTAAGAAGAAGGTGAGTATGCTTAAAGATGTCTTGCTAGTGCAAGTAAATACAAATAAACCAATATAATTTAGTGTAAGGGTGGTCGTTTCATTGAAGAAACAATTCCTTATATTTAAAATCTATTATTATATTGTAGATAGAATATGAATGTTGAGTTTGATGAATTAGGTTGTGATTTCACAAAGGGAATGGATAACAAATGGTATTTACTAAATGTTAGAGGTTTTAAATTGATTAATCCTTCTCATTCAATTTTTACTAGACATATCACTCATGATGAATAAATACCTGTAGATTATGAAAGAAAATAGACTTCTCATTAAAATCAATAATGGAATTTTACAAAGACTTAAGTTTGTAAATTTTGTGAATTGATATATCCAGCAAAAGAATTAACACATTAATTAACTTTAAAAATGTTAATAGAATGTGATTTACATTTATTGAGTAGAAATATAGAATTAAAACACTTATAAATTAGAAATAGAATAAACTTTACTCATCTAGATAGTGCTATGTTATTTCATAAATATTATGTTTGTGATAGTTGTTATTAATTATTTATGGCATGTGATGAATTAATATAATTAGAATTCAAGATGGCATAAAAATTAGGAATTGATGTCTATGAAAAAAACAATATTATTTCACTTACTTAATAAGACTATCGTGTTAAAGGACCAAATGTCATTCAAAGATAAGCAAATACTATATATGGAAATGGGGAATATTTTATCAAACCTCATGATTGGGAGATGTTAAATGAAGTATAAATATAATTAATGCCTAATTTACCTGAAATTAATTATGGAACCATACCTAAGATGAAAAGATTCAGAATTATGATCTACCTCAAATCTGTATCTCAGATTCCAATTGAAGCATAATTTAATTAGTCTAAGTATTACATTTATTATAGTTTTCTCAATTAAGAAATTAAGTAAATCTATTTATATTAATTATAGATTTTAATTAGATATGAAAAAAAGCATTGATCATTAAAAAGATGTATTAAATATCGATCATGTTAAATTGTTTTATCTTTTTGCAGCTGATAGACAAGACATTAATTGTATTTTATCAAATTTGAAAATTGGTCTATTATGCAATTAAGAATTAATAGGAGAATTGGAATGTGAATTAGGGGGTTTCAAAAGCTCTTAAGTTACAATTAAAGAATATTTAAAATATTTTTCTGGGCTGTAAATTAAATAAATTTTATCATGGTCAACAGATTTAAGTATTGGATTAGTTGAAAGTTAATAAGGAAGTATAAATGTAGAAAGAATTAAACTTTAAAAATATGGAATCATTTATTTGCCTAACAATGATTATTATTGTAGTGAACCATTACCTTAAGAATGGATGAATTAATTTGAAAAAAGAAGAAAAAATAACATAAATCATATTGGTAATAATAGTACAAGTTTTGCAATATCTGATGTTTCCAACATTTTAGATCATTCAAGAGTCCATTAAACCAAACATCCATCAAGAAAAAGTTGTACTGCAGCAACTACTGCTCCAAACAAATTAGATTCATCATCAATTTTATATTCTGAACTATTAGAATATTAAAAAGAGTATTATATTAATATAAAAATTATAGCACGGATAAAATACTTAATTTTGATTATTGACCACCATTTTATGAATTATTTTAATATTTATAATACATTCACTTGAAATAATAGTATTTTAAATTTATTTTATTCCAACTAAGCTCTCATTATTTTTAACAAAAATTAATTTTTTAAATATATATCAATACTTAATTTATAAAATTCTAAATATATTTTGAAATTTTTTATTTATAAATTATTTTGTTTTTAAAATTTCTATTTAGAGTCCATTTAATCATATAATCTGGATTTTTAATGAATATATAATCCTTACACATTAAATAAATCATAAATTAAAGAATTATTTGTTGGTCTTAAAAATGATGATGTTAGAGTAGAGGTACCTTTCATTAAAAAATTAAATACATTATTTGTATAACAATAATTTTGAATTTTATGATTCATTTTACATTTTCCCAAATACATATGATAATGGAGTTTTTTAAAAATTTGAAATAAATTATTTAATTAGATATTTTACCTAAAATGAACAAATTGTATTTAGGTTAATGTATATAAGTCTAGAGAATAATTTTAAAAATAATAGCCTATGATAAGTGGTTGGTCTCATCTTATATAATAACTAATTTAACTTTATATTTGCTATAATTTTTTAGATTTTTATTCAAATGATTATCTACCACAGCAATATAAGTTCGATAATTCTTGTTGTTTTTATATATTTAACCATATTAAGTAGGTTTCATATATAATATTTGAGAATGAAATTATAATGTAATCTTTTTATAGGTAATTTAGATTTTGAAAAATTAGGATAGTCAAAGATAGTTTATTTTGTTAATAATGATTTTAAGAATCTTTTTATTATCAATTATGTTTAGAGTTAATTTTAAATTATGTTAAATTTTTAATAGGTATTTGTTGAGTGAACAATCCATTAGATTGAGTTGAGTAAAAGAGTTAGATGATTATTATAATGTAAAAAATCTATTGGAAATAATATTATTACATAAATAGTGATGAGAAATAAAGAATTAGCTAAAGTCAAAAAGTGAATTGATATTAATATAAACTCATTATTAATTATGTTCTGACCTCAAAATTAAGAGGAATTGAGAATTTAAAAAAAATACAACTAAAATTAATACTAAATGAATTAGAGAGATTTAAAGATTAATATTATTTATTTATTGATGCAAAGACGAAGACGTTGTGCTTTCGATTCAGATAGTTTAGAGGAATATATTTAAGTAGAAAATAATTAAAAAATGAGCTTGCAACAATTGGATAGAATTAAACTAACCTATTCTATGATGATAAAAAATTAAATTGGTTAAATGGGAGAAAATAAGTAGATGATGAAGAGGAAATACCTAGAGATATAGAAGGATTTGATCATAACTATAGCTCCCCAAAGGTGGATTATATTGACACTTCTGAATTACCTCCTGATATAGTTTTGAAATCAGGAGATGATATATTTAGTCATCATATTATGATTTTGGGAGACATCAACGAATATGTAAAATAATCACTAACCATGTTTTGCATGTAGAGTCGTAAAAATAGTAGTGAAGATTTCAATGAAGAGTTGATATCTCCTATTAAAAGGTATTTATTTATGTTTTACATAATTAAGCAAACTTTGTTTAGATTTAGCCATTAAGAGGATTCAAGAAAAAGATGGTCTGCACATTGTCAAGTTTCTTATGCATGATATGACTATCTAGAATTATGGTCCAATCATTAATGGTATATCCATTTCAAGATCATAGTTTATTTTCTCTAAACTTCCAATTACATACTTATATTTAATATCGATTAGAATAACTTCAAAGCTTAGAAAGAATAAGATACGATAGAATCTATTAAATAAAAAGCTTCTATTGTGAAGAACATCTATATTTTATATTTTACAGAATCGGATATCTAAGATCAAAGAATACCTAATAAATATTATTGCAATAGATGGAATATAAGTGTGATTCTTTCATAAGTATACAATATAAATATATAACTAAGATCATAGACCAAGTAATTAATTAATGAACAAATACTTTATAATTTATGTATTAATACATTCCTTTTTAATTGTTTGTTTTATCTTTTTAATATTAAAATTCAAAATGCAACCAACTGATCCAAAGACATTCAAACCACTCAAGCAAATCGATAAAAACTAGAGAGGATATGGTTTAAAATAAATTGCTTAAATGACTCTTGGTTCAGGCAATATGCTGTTAGCAGTAGAATTACCAAATGGAGAAGATTTAAATGAATGGTTGGCTGTCAACACAATTGAATTTTATAATGAGATTTCAATTCTATATGGTACACTAGTAGAATTTTGCACTCCTGAACTTTGTCCAATTATGTCAGCTGGTCCCAAGTAATTTTTGAAATTATTGTTTCAAGATATGAATATCTATGGGCAGATGGATAGAATGTTAGAACACCTCTTAAAGTTTCTGCATCAGAATACATTGATTATTTAATGACATGGGTAGAGAACTAGCTAAATAATGATTCCTTATTTCCATGTTAAATTGGTAATTTATATATTTTTATTTAGGAATACCATTTCCAACAACATTCTTATCTGTTGTCAAAGTTATCTTTAAGAGATTATTTAGAGTTTATGCTCATATTTATCACTCCCATTTTTAACATATTATGGCACTTGAATTAGAATATCATCTGAATACTTGTTTCAAGCATTTTATATATTTTATAGGTATCAAAATCAATAGAATTTAGATGAATTCAAATTAGTTGAAGGTAAAGAACTTGCTCCATTGGCTGAATTGATATAGCAATTCAAAGCAAGAAAGGATAATCCAACTATGAATTAGGGTATGTGATAGTTTAATGCACTTAATTAATTGATATATATATATATATATTTAATAATGCTTAATAATTACTAATGATACTAATAATTTTAAATATAAACAAAGAACAATCCATGATGTTAAGAAATATTTCAAAAAAGTATATACATATTTAACTAAATTAAGTAGATCTACTCCTTTTCATATTATGGAGATTTAAACCTCACTTGTTCTGATCCATCATTTTAAGTCTAAATTAAATTTCATTTTTTTATTGATTTTAATAATTATAAACATTTTCTATAATTAAAATTAGATCATCTAAACTGAATTTGAAATTATTAATAGGCTAGAGATCTTACTATTACTGATACTATGCATTATATTACTAAACCTCCTTGTGATCCTAAAATTATGACATTTGGAGCATTTCACACAGATCATTTATTGGAAATTGATTGGTCAGAGAAAATGGGATATAGAACCATTATTACAGTCTTAGTTGGAGCAGCCATAAATTGTTCCTTTTAAAAGTTTTAGTGTTCATCCTTTTGCTGCATGTCTTCATTTTGCAATTGCATGTTTTGAAGGAGCAAAAGTAGATCAACAGTGAATAAATAATTTGAATTAATGATTTAAACATAAAAATAAATCTATCTCAAATAGAGATAAATAAGTAAATAAATGAAAAATTTCGAAGAATTTCTTAAAATAATTGTACCTATAATATCTTTCAGGCCTCCAGAGGTGCAAATAATACTATTAGAACATTTAGATTAAACTGTATAGGATGAAACAATCTGCCAAGAGATTGTCTTTACCTGACTTTGATGGAGTTGAATTAGAAAGATGCATTGAATAATTACTTAAAAAATAGGATTTTATTAAAATTTATGGATGTTACCTGATGGATTAGTGTAAGAAATGGGAGTATGTAATTTATTTTTCTTTTAAAAAATGATAAAGGTGAAAGGAATTAGTTACACCTATGTTAGATGGGACAATTCTTCCAGGAATAATGAGAGATTCAATTTTGGTTAGAATTTTAATTTTATCAGAAGGAAATTACTAGAGGGATGAGTAAATTTAAAGTGATAGAAAAAAAATTGTATATTTAGGAAGTTATTGAATCAGGAAGGATATTCAAAATAAAAGTATAAAAATGATTGAAATGTTTGGATCAGGAACTGCGGTTAGTATTCAACCAATTGAAGCCATTGGACATAATAATAAAATTTAAGAAGTTAAATATGATACTATCTTTTATCAAAAATTTAAGTATTTAAATAGTTCTATAATATTAGAGTGGAGGAGAAGATCATAAATAGGTTAAATCCATATGATGTTTATTAATTTTAATTTAAAGATTGCTGATATAAATAGTCAGTTTTCTATCTATATATATATTAACTATTTATTTTAATTAATTGAATATTTTTTTGATTATTAAGAATCTATTATAAATTGATATTTTACTAATAATTGATAGATCATTTTTAAATTAATTATTTATATTGTATATTTATAAATTCTCCATATTTTCAGATTATATATTTTATTAAATACAATGAAAAATCATCTCATAGTTAATTATCATCAACCTAATTTCTTTAATTGATCTCTGATTTAATTGGCTTTTTTATTCATTTACATTTAGGGTTTGGATTAACTCTAAGGTGAATAAATAGATTAACTAGGAGATTATCGAAAAGTTATTTATTAAATTGCACTAAATTATAATTATCTTTATGTATCCTTTCTCGAATCAGGAGTACTTAGAATAGAAAAATCAGAATCAGATGATTATTACTATATATTAGGTGAACAAAATATCTTATTTGAATTAGTATTATTAGATTTCTCCATTAACCAACTATCAGAAGAAGCTTTAATAGGATCGAATTCTCGTACACCTAAAAAAGGTGTTTATTAAATCAATTCATTTTATTTGCATTTTGATATCTTAGACTTTAAATCTGTCTAACCAAACTTTTTCATACTATCTATGATACTAAATTTTTCATTAAATCCTTCATTATTCTAATTAATTTCATCAGCATGATTAGATTCTCTCCTGTATAAGCGAGATATAAATGGATGAGAAAGTGCTTCTAAAGACGAAATTCTACATATTGGGTTAGGTTCTAAAGATCTCTTTAATAAATCTAAAGCATCTTCAGACACTTTAAGATCTTTAAAATTAATTAAACAATCTCTGTTTTTTTCCATTATTTCATCAAGACTATTTCCATAAAAAGGAGCTTATCCAGTAAGTCTATAATATAATAATATTAAATTTTACAAAATATAAAAGATGATTCCTGCACTGAATACATCAACCTTTTCATTATATTTTTAATCTTCCAAAATTTCTGGAGCAACATATCCAGGAGTCCCACATCTAGTAATAAGAAGATCATCTTCAATGTAGGATGCTAAACCAAAATCTGCAATTTTTATATCAAAATTTTCAGATTTATCTTTTAATAATATATTCTCAGGTTTAATGTCTCTATGCATAATATTCTTATTTATTAAGAATGAATAATTTTACTTTGGTATGTAAATATTCTAAAGCATCAAATATTTTGAACATAATTAAAGCCACTTTTGACTCATGAAAACATTGTGTTTCTAAGATGAGATCAAACAATTCTCCTCCTTCAAGTAATTCCATCACTAAATATATGTAATCACCACTCTCGTAAATTTCATATAATTTTATAATATTTGGATGATCACAAGAACGTAATAAAGCGATTTCATTAAGTAATCCTTACTTTTTGATATAAGTTATATTTTTACTCTTTATTTATTATTTTTGTCTAATAACGCTGATTTTTAGAAGGTTTTAACGGCATATTTACTTTAATTTTATTTTCTTTAGGCTAAGAGAACCTTATTTATTTATTCTCATACCTTTGCAAAGGTTCCTTTCCCTATAACTTTAAGGTTCAGAAAAATATCTCTATAGTTATTAAGAATGCATGTTTTTTTGAAGTGTTCAATCCATTTTTATTTTTACTCTTATGATTTTGCATTAAAGTAGTACTTTTTAGACCCTGATAATAATATGATAGGATGTTTATCTTTTTCTATTATGTTTTAAGAATTTAGATCTAAATAAATATTTGCCAAAAATAAGGCTGCTATTTCTTTTTATTCTCTACAGTTCTAAAATTATGATATATTGAATAAATTACATTATATATGTTTAGTCTATCAGAGAATAACTTAAAAAACTTTGGTTTATATAAATCCTGTTTTTTGCTTTTTATGAATAAAGTCCCTTCAAATAATTAAATAGTAGAAATTGGTCTTTTAATTTAATTTAATTTCACCCATTAATTCCTTTCCTTGGTAATAGTAGAATCAAAAAAAAATTATTCAGTTTACATAAATAATATAATTTTATTAATAATCTGGTTTGTCTATTAAGAAATTAAATATGTATTTAAATAATACGAAACTCAAAAGATTGACTCCATAAATTCAATAAAAAATAATTATGAAATGTTTTTGTTTATATTTTTATTATTAAAAATGATGTATTCTAAGGCTGGTAAAATTTCAATTGAGCTTTTCCCTTGGATACAATAAAGAGATGCAATTATTAATGGCGAGAAAAAAAAAACTTATGAAATATCAATTTTTGATGATATTCCTCATAGTAAAAGACCCTATAAAAGTTTCAAAGAAAATAATAAATTATCACCAAAAGAAAACTCACAACCAAAAGTTTAACCATTTTCAAGATAGGTTGGAAGAATTGAATCTAAAAAAGAGTTGGATAGATATGGATTTTATAATCCAAAATATCATTTAGTTCAAAGAAGATCACCTTTAACTGATGACCCTGATCATTTTAAATAAATAAATAGTGATCGATCTTTGTCTTAGAAAACTATTAAAAGATCTATTAAAATATAGTAACCTACTTTAAAACATAATTGTGATACTAGTAAAGAATATTTAGAGAAAAAGTAACTGTAAGAAGAAAGAAAATTAAGAGCGCAAGAATATCAACCAGACCTAAATAGATTTCCTTTACCAGAAGGACCAAATGAACATAGATTTGAATACTAAAAATACCCTTAATCATAATATAATAGATCACCAAATCCAATCATTAAATAAAGATCTAGTTCTTCTAAAATAAAATTTAAAGAAGTAAGAATATTATTAGATAAATTATAGTAAAAGAATGGTTAAATTTATGATCTAAATTACACTGTAATCTATCCTAAATCAGATAAGATGATACCAGTATTGGATAAATTGACACCTAGATAACCATTCAATAGTGATAAGCCAGTCTATACTTATAATGAAACACTTTCTGATGATACTCCAAAGAAACGAAATAGTCCATAATCATTTAAATTGGATTAGTAGATTTCAAGAGAAAAAGCAATGAGTTACTATTCTTCTATAAGAAGACTTTATTATTTATGATTATGCTAATATTATTATTAATATTAAATGTCATATCCCTTTGGTAATTAATTTTCAGCAGGGATGCCTAATGCTAAATACAAAACAACACTTTGCAGACATTATTAAGGTATTATCATTTAGATTATTAGCTACAAAATAATGTGCCATAGGAGCCAAATGCCAATTTGCTCATGGACAAGAAGAAATGAGATCTATAAATGGTATTTATAAAATTTTATAGTAAAATAAGATCCAATTCCTTCTGCCCTTATAGCAGTTTTAGCTGTCCCTCCACCTTATTAGGAAATTATGAAACCAATGATGCCTTAATAATCTGCTTATAAAAGTATGAAATAAGTTTGAAGTTAGTTCCGTGTAAATATCATGCTTAAAATTATTGCAAAAATGGATAAAATTGCCAATATTCTCATGGTATTCAAATTTCATATAATGAGATGTCGATATTTAACAACCCATGATTCCAAATATAATTAACCCATATTAACCATAATACCCTTAAGTTGATATGAGATAAGAAATTAAGCAAGAAGATCCAATGACTACTGTATTTATCATTATATTATAAACCATGGAATCAATATTTTCGAAAGATGTTAATTATTATAAAATATTTAAGGATATCATATAAAAATTAAAAATTGCATAAGATCAAGTGAAATGTGGTAATTTGACCGTTGGTTCAGAATGCATTAAAGCCATTATGACAGATCCAGAAAGAACCGATGATGAGATAGAATAGTATACTACTATATATAATAATGCATGTTATTATTATCATCAATTGTAATAAGGTTGAAAAATTTGTTGTTTAAATATAAAAAAATATATAAAAAATAGATATAACTAATTTTTCCATATTTTTGTGTTTTAGTAAATAAAAACTAATTTTAATACTAATAATACAAGTAAATAAAAGATGATATTTATTTTATGTTAATATTACTAAATTTTTTGATCTTTATTAATATATTTATATAGCAAAAATAAGAATAGAAATTAGTTGATTATTATAATTTTTTAAAACCCATTTATTTATTATACCAATTAACAGTAATTAATTAAATTATCTATAATCATTATCTATAATAATAATCATTTTCATTAAAAAGTGTATTTTTTTCAATTATTTCAACCTTATTAGTTTGATGACATCCCTATTTGAATGAATAAATAAAAGTACATCAAAATATTTCCTTTTGAATAATATAAATTTCATATATAAAAAGTTAGTTATTATTTATATCTTTTTAATATAATTTTTGATAGAATTTCTTTTGGTATTGTTATTTAATCATAAAATTAATGAATATAAATATATAAATTTCTTAATCTAATCATTTTAATTTAACTTGATCAATAGTAGATAATCAATATGCAGTTGAAAATAAATGATATTATTTTAATACTATATAAAAGTTATAATCAAAGTTAAAGTAATTGATTTATTTCCTATTCCGCCTTACTTAATAGATCTAAAATATCATTTTTAGTATATGGCAATTCTTCATCAATTAAACATTGAATTTCTTAATCAATTTTATTTTAAAAAGTAGTTGAAGTTAATAAATTTTCAATTGGTAATTTAACACTTCCAAATCTTGATTGAGTTTCTTTTTATTATTCTTCTGGAATAGTTTGAAGCTAAGATAGAGTAAATCTTTCTTAAAATGAAACCTCATGATAATTTTATGTGAGTTACTATACTTTTAATTATTCATTAAATTATTAAATCTAATTCTGCTATTATTTATGTTACTCCTTATGAGTGTTGATTTCATCAAGTAACTATTAATTCATATTACTTAGTTTAATAATGAGTTGTGTTTATTCACCATACAATTCTTTTAATTTTAGATGATCCTAATTTTATTGTTTTATAGTTTTGTTTTATGTTTCAATTCTATTTTTTTATTACATATTCTCAAATTTCAGTTAATCAATTTAACTATATAATTATTTGACTAATTGAATAGATTTAATATCAAGAAGGTTTTCATTTGATACAGTGGTTATGGTTGATTATTGAGAGTAGTAATTATTTAATTGATTGGTTTTTTATTAATGAATAGGTGATTTAGAATTATTTCTACTTTAAAGTTGTAAAACTTGTTTCAAATTTGAAATGTTCTATTCAGCAATTTACAATTTTGTTTTGAGAAGCTATGTTTCTTTAATAAGATCCTATACTAGATCTTATTTTTTGATATTCATTTTTAATAATAAATATATATTCAAAATGAATGAATTAGAACAATAAGAAGCATCACATTATTCAACAATAAATGAACTAAAATCTGAAATATAAATTGTATCTCAGAAAGAAGATCATTCTATAATAAAGTCAGATAGTATAATAAATTTTGATGATACCTTAACTCAAATCGGTTTTGGAAGATTTTAAATAATGCAATATTTTGTATCAATAATATTGGGAGTGATGGAAGGAGCACAAATTACTATTTTTACACTAATGATACCAATACTAAAAAAAGAATGGGATATATCTGAATCAATAGTGTCTTTATAAACAAGTTTTATATTCATAGGATTTCTAATGGGATCTATGCTATCAGGTTAATTTACAGATAGATATGGAAGGAAATTACCATTCATTTTTAGCTCATTGTTCACAGTTCTGATTTGCTTTGCCACCATCCTTTGTACAAATATATATCAGTTACTGATAATGAGAGGATTAATGGGTATATTTGTAGGGTTCTTTGCTCCATGTTGTGTAACTCTATTATAAGAAATTACCCCAAATAATTTAAGAGGTTAAATGACAGGAACTGTTACACTAAGTGTTGCAATTGGTTAATTATACGGTTTTTTCATGGCTTCATTAATTTTAGATGGAATAAATGGAAGTTGGAAATGGTTAACCTTTTTAGGTTCATTACCAGGATTAGTTGCATTGATATTATCTCTAATATACATTTAAGAATCTCCTAGATACTTATTATTAGAAGGCAAATATTATGATGCTTTCCAAACTTTAAAATTGATGATAAAAACTAATTAAACATAAGAATTTAATTTATCTATTGAAAATGAACATAAATTAGTTATATGGTCATTATATATGAATAGTATAGCTAAAAAAACAGAACATGCATCATTTAAAAGTTTAATAAATGGAGACAGATTATAAGTATCATTAGTTTTATGGAGTATATGGTTTTTACTATGTTTTTCTTATTATGGCAATTTAATGACTATGCCTTAAATACTTTATTAACTTAAAGACAATTAATCATAGTTATAGTAACTAGTGTATGCTTGTTTAAGTGATATCCTAGGTGCTATTTTAGCTACCCTAATTATTGATATCAAAGGATTGGGTAGAAAGAACTCATTAATGATAGGTTTCATGTTAGCAACCGTTTTTTCATTTTTATAACTTTTCTATTATTAAGAACATTTTGCTATTTTAGCAATTTTACAAAAATTGTTTCTTTCAATGAACTATATCTTCTGGTATTATATTCATTTTGAATTAGTTATCAATTAACAACTGAGCTTTATCCTACAAAATTAAGAACTACAGGATTGGGCACAGCAGTAGCTATAGGAAGATTGGGTGTAATTTTGATGCCCTGGTCTTGTATGATTATTTCCTAATATTCAATAATTGCACCATTTCTTCTATTTTCCATAGCTTCATTTTTAGGAAGTATTTTTACTTGTTTTATTCCTTTTGATACACTTGGGAAGAGTTTAGATAATAATAATTGATTAATTAATCTATCAATAATTTATATAAATATACTAATAAATCATAGTTATTATCTTTAAGAGTATTAAGATCCTCTATTTAATTTATTTGTTGTGTCAACTGATTAAATCATGTTATTACTTGTCTTGATATTACTTTTTGTAATATTAACTTCTTTAATTTATGTGATTTATCTCTTTTTTAATGCTTCTAGTGAGGTTTCTGCCATTATTAACTTTTCACTTAATTCTGATGCTTACTCATTTTTTTCTTTAAATTTCTTTCTCCAAACATCAACTTCTCCTTATAAGGAAATAACAGTTGTTTCAACTCTTGAATAGTTTTCTTAGACTATTTATAATTCTTAGATTTAATCATTTAATTAATCTATCCAATTATCTTTTTCATTTAAAATATTTCTTAATTTTATTATTTCTGCATCTTTATTATTTAGATGTTTTTACATTTCTTTATTATCAATTTCATATGATTATATTTATTTTTTCAATTATTAAATTTCTTCATTATTGCCATTCTTATTTTATAATTATTTTTATAATAAATTAACACTTTCTTTTGATTCAAATAATTCCTATTTTAATCGTTAAATTTCATTCTTTAACCCATCTTCTTAAACTTCAAAATTCTTAACCATTATTTCTAATTCATTAATTCTAGTCATATAATCCATAGATTTAAGATTTTATTCATTTATTTTTAATCTTTAATTCTCAATTTACAATCTGTTGATCAATTATTCTAAATACAATAATTTCTATTTATATCTATTTTCCATATCTTAAATAGAAACAACTAATAAAGGTTTTTCATTTCTTTATATATCATTGTTTTCTTAAGTTTATTATGTTCTTTCTGTTGATAATTAAATAACTCTAAAAGGGGACACAGATTGTGGCTAGCAAACAGGTTACATTTTAGGAATATACTAAGTGCTATTTCTCTCAGTTGATGGAGTTCTATTATTCTGTTTATTCATACATAGCTGAATGAGTAGACTAAGTTTAGATTCTTTATATCGAATAAGTAGGTAAATAATTATATTGTTAATTGTTTATTTGTGGAACTTATCTTCCATAGGGAGATAAAGCTTAAGTATTTTTAGGTATATATTGGCTCCCTTTAGATCGCATAAGTCTTTCTACTTTTTCGTTTTACATATAAAATTATAGTATTATGACTTAAAAATGTAATTGTTAAAAGAATAATAAATTTCTTCTTTTTAAAAATAAAGTAATAATTTTTGATAATAGATTTATCTGAAATATGAAATATGAACATATCATTTAATTTACTTATTTAAAAAAAAGGGAAATATAATTATAAGTCTATATCTTAATCTGTATTTTTGGTAATATCCTTAATAATCTAATGCAGTTATTAAGAATATTAATGTAGATAATTACTTTTCAGATTTTTTGGTTAATAAAATCTAGAATTCATTTTGATTTTTATAGCAATAATTTTAATGATTAAAAAAATATTATGCAATTAGAAATTGTATTAATTTTGTGTTGAACAAAAAATCAACAAACCAAAATCGAAAAAGGGACGCAACATTTTATTATTCCTATTTAGTTTAGGATTTGTACATCAATATTCTAATTATAGAAGCTATATGTCTAACCTATTTTTAGGTTAATAAGAAATAGCTGATCTCAATAAGAACAAATAATTAGAAGTTGATAAAAAAATATTAAAATATCATGAGATTAATATGAAACGAAATTAAGATATTTAAACTGCAGTAATTATTGGTGGAGGCATCATAGGTTTGAGTTAAGCATTAAAATTATTATAAAATGGTTATTCTGTGATATTAATTGAAAAGGAATAATTTATTTCAACAAAATGTAGTGCTTTTAATGGAAATATTTATAATCCATACTTATTCAATCCATTAATATCTAAATATTCCATCAAAACAATGTTTGATAACTATATCAACCCTACTGATACAGCAACTTAAAGATTCAGTTTTAATTGTCTTTAAGAACCAGGAGCCATAATTTGGTTGATTAATGCATTAAGATTGAGTACCTCTGATAAACACTTTGATAAATCAATTTAAGATATGACTAAATTAGGGTAGATTTAGGAAATGGAATTTGAAAAAATAAAGAAATTGGGTTTGCTTGAAAATCAATTAACTGCTTAGGGAGAATTAAGTTTTTATAAATCTGTTGAATATGGGAAACGAATTAGTTAATCATTTGAATCAGCAGGAATCGAATTTAAGGAGGTTGATTAAATTAATTATAATTAACATGAAATAGATAGATAACTATTTAACAATTATCCTTATGTTATTAAATTAGATAAAGAAAATAATTTGGATACTAAATAGTTATCAATAAATACTTTGAAATATTGTTAAAAACATTACCCTAATAAATTTTAAATTCTTTATGGAACAGAGTTTAGTGAATTCCTTATGAATTACAATAGATATGTTTTAGGAATAAATACAAATAAAGGGTATATAAATATAAATTATATTTAGTGTAATCTATGGAGATAAATTTATAATTTGTGCTGGATTACATAGTAAATAAATAGCTAAAAAATTGGGTGTTACATTACCTATAATGCCTTGTAGAGGATGGATTATTGAATCTTAATTACCTTAATTTGCCAAGGGTTCTGTCTTAGATTAAATGGTACTTAAATTGCCAACCTTATCTATAACAAATCTTAATAATAAACTAAGAATTTCAGGTTGTTAAATGATAGATAAAGAATATAAATCTGATGATCCTATTAATGAATGGGGAGCTTAGATTTTGATAAAATAAATGAAAGAGTAATTTAATATTGATTTGGATCCATAATGTATATCAGTAAGGGATTGTTGTAGACCCTTGACTCCAGATGATAAGATTATATTGAGTAAATTGTAGCTAAATAGAAATGTATATGTGAATGCAGGACATGGATCTAGAGGAATGAGTCAATGTCATGGTTGTGCAGAAATAATTTATCAATTAATGTAGGGTTAAAAGAAAGAAGAGTATTCAGCCTTTGATTTATCAAGGTTTTTATTTGTTTGAAGTATATATATATATATATCGTTAAAAATAATAAAAATGAGTTAATATGAAAGGATTAGACCAATAGTTTTTTAGAAAGCTCCAGAAGTGAAATAAGTGAGATCAAATTCATTAGCTGTTCGATCATCGCCATCTAAATGTTAATTAGATTTATCATTCGATTTATAAGTTAATTCTACAACTAACAATACAAATTAAACATTAAAAGATATCAACAATTATAAAAAGCTTTATGTTAGTGAATCATGTTAAAATAATAATAAGGAAAATTAATTATCTGGAAAGCATTTTTCGTTTAAGGCTGATGAAAATTAATATTTGAAATAAAGAATTAAACAATTAGAATCATAGAATAACAATTATGTTACTGAAAATAAAAAATTGGCTCATGTTTTGGATTAATAAATTCAATTAAATCAATCACTCCAAGAATAATAATAATCTAAAAATTAAATTATAAGAAAATTAGAAGATGTATAGAAAATGAGTAAATATTAATAGTCTAATAATACAGATCTTAAATAAATTAATGAATAATTGATTATATCTAAAAAGGTAGTAAATGATTTAGAAGAAAAAGTTTAAATTGTATTAAATGAAAATTAATAGTTAAGCGAATTAAATGAAAGATTTTAGTTTACAGAAAATCAATTAAAAATTGAAGTTGAAAAATATAAAAGTAAATGCTCAATCTTGGAGAGTAAATTAAAATAATAATAGTAATTTAAATTATCATAATTAGAGATGAATCAAAATGTTTAGAATTATAAAGAAAAATTAAAAAACAAAATGATTAATTAGAAATATTGGCTAGAGAGAATTATCAATTGAAATAATAATTAACTTAAAATAATAATCAAATATCTTAATAAGAAGATAGATAATTTCATAAGTAAATATAAATATTTGATTTTAGTGATAAATTTAAAGAGACAATTCAAGAATTAGAATGTGAAAATTAATACTTATAATAAATGATAGGCATTGACCAATCAAAAATGAATAATCTTGAAGAAAAATTAAACTTACTAACCAAGGAAAATTAAAGACTAACTGAAATAGTCAAAAATCGTCATAAATAGCAATGATCAAAATTTTAACCTATTTTTGTTATTTAATTTAATAGATTAAATTAAATGATAATATTTAATTGACAATCAATTTCTATAATATGGACCATAATCAAATGTTGGTGCAAAATACCTATAACTTGGGGCATACCTAAATGGTGGAGCAACATAATTAGTTCTTTATGGACACACTATAAAAGAGTTTTGATATGTAGCATATCTCCTTCTTAATCCACTCAGAAATTGAGAATAAGTTGTAGTAGGATAAATTGGAGTCGGATAAGTTGTAGTAGGATAAGTTCCAGTAGCTGCATATGAAACTGTAGGTTAATAACCAACTAATAAATTATTTGTCTAATTATCTTTACCTTAAATGTACTATTAATTGATGATGTTAATGGAGAAGCATATTAAATGCCTAATGGAGGTGACTACATTATAATATTAATATTGACAATAAAATTTATTGATTTTTATTTTAACATTAGATATCAAAACAAAGATTTTATAAATGATTTAAATTATGATACAAATTCTAAAGATAGATAATATCTATTATACAAAATAGTAGGCTTTATAATTACTTTCGATACATAAAATTTGTATATATATTTATTCAACTCTATTAACAAAGTTGTTTTGGAGATTTGACCAATAGAATTCCTTCATATAATCTATACAAATGATTAATTTATTAACGTTTGTGCTATTTCCAACTGATTATAAATATTTGATATTATTAAATATAAACTATTTTTTGTTAATATGTCGGAATATTTTAGAAAGTATATCAAAAAAGAGCATTATGCTAATCATTAGTATTAGTTTATAATAAAATTATAGCTCAAACCTTAAATTTAAAACATCCTTCAGAAATTGCATATTGGAAGTATTTAACAATTATTAAATCAGGCGTTTAAAAGAAGATTATGGAAAGAGACAGAGGGGGATGATTGGGATATATTGTGGGCTGAAAAGGAATGGATTCATGAAGTCATGGATCATACTCATCTTTAATCTAATTAAAAAATAAATCATTTTAGAAATCATTACGAAGTATTAACAAATTAATAATTAGTTAACAAGGAAGGATCTCATGATAAAGAATTTTAAAAGGTATAAGAAAAATTTAGAAAGAGAAGGGAAACCTGAAGAAGCAAATAAGTAATTACAGCATTAATTAATACAGTTATAATTTCTTCCCTCTAACTTTCCACTTGCCTAGTGAATACCCTATATTTTTTGAAGAATTTAAAAGGTAATCTAACAATGGTGATACCAAAACAGCTTGGATAATGAAGCCTGTATTAATAATATATTTATTGTTAAGATTGGTAAATCATAAGGGAAAGGTATATTCATTTTCAACAAAATTTAATAAATATCTTAATGGAAGAACACCTTACGATATAATTAAGATAATCCATAAGCAGAAGCTTATATAGTTTAAAAATACATAGCAGACCCATTACTTATTGGAGGTAAGAAATTCGATATGAGAATATATTTGTTATGCACTTCTTATCAGCCCTTAACATTATATTTATATAGAACAGGTTTTGCAAGATTTACACATCATCGTTATGATAATGAAGATATTTCGAATACATGTATTATTTATTATTTTAATCTTTTAAGATGTTCATTTAACCAATGTGGCTATCTAAAAGACATCTGATAATTATGATGAAAAACTTGGTGGAAAATGGAATCTATAAACACTTAAACTATATTTAATGACTAAATATGGTTAAGAAAAAGTAGCTGAAACATTTTATAATATTTAAATGCTTATGATTAGATCACTCTAAGCAGTTCAAAAGATTATTATTAATGACAAACATTGTTTTGAATTATATGGATTTGATATTTTATTAGATGCCCAACTAAAACCATGGCTTTTGGAAGTAAATGCAAGGTATATTATAAACTCAATATATAAGTCCTTCTATGACTTCTAATACACCTGTAGATTTTGAATTGAAGTGTGGTTTATTAGATGATGTATTTACAATAATTGATTTGGAGAAGGTATTGACAGGTAATGAAGAATAAATTGGAGGATTTGATTTGATATGCAAAGGAACTCCAATAAAATTACCTATTAATAGCACATTCACTACATATTTAGGGGCATTCAATAATAGATAACAATAGTTAAAAAAGATTGCCAAATCTACTGCTATCAGATTGGCTTAAACTTATTAGGAAGGTCAAATAAAAGCAATTGAGGTAGGGTCTAAAGGATAAAAAGAGAAGGAAGAAAAAGATAAACAAATGAGAAGTTCATCTAAAGGACCTTAAGCTATGCAAGTATTTTATAATTTTATTTTAGAATGGAGCAAATGGAAGTATTAAAACTAATTAATCGAAATAAAATACAATAATAAAAAGAAATACTACTAATTTACCTGCTTTAGGTACAGTGTAAAATAAGAGTAATATTAAAAGATATCCATTATAAAATGCTGGTTAATAATCATAATAAATTTAGTAATCATTATCAAATTCAAGCAAAAAGTAATTTATTTTATTTAATTAGAAATAATCCAAATGAAGATTCAATGTTAAGTGCTAATCAAAAACTGCAAAAATTAACTTAAGAAAGTAAAATAAATTAATTCTAACCTTATAAATAATAATCATAATATAATGATGTTATGGGTATGGGTTCAAGAAATCTTTAAAAAAACGAAGAATGAATTAACATAGTTTTCTAATTCTAAATATATTATTTATGTATTTTCCATTTTATTAACTATCACAAATATAAATTTCAAATGAAATATGTACAAATGATTGTAGTTTTGTTTTTCAATTATAAGTAAATTACTAATTTTTTATAAAACAATTAATTATATAGAAAAGAATTTCTATTCTCATCTTATTATTCTAAAATCTCTTTTATGGCATTTACTAGATAATTTAATTTAAGATGTTCATTTAATTTTTAGTTTATTTTTCAGAAATTTTAAATGTCAAATTAAAAATTCCTTTTCATATATACTTTACCAGGTTTAGAAATAATTGTATTAGTGTTATTTAATATTATATAAATTATCATCCGAAAATTCAGAATTTGGCAAAGTCCCAGTAAAATCCATTTATAATTCAGCAAATGTTTCCTAGTTAATAAATTTACAGTAATAAAATAAGTCATTTTTAAGAGTATTGAGGATACTCACTCTTAATGTATAAATTGATGTGAGTAGAATCGAAATACTAAATAAAAATTCATTAAATTTTTAATTATAAGAAGAACATTCGTAAATTTTCTCTTAAATATAAGAAATGCATAATTTAGACCATTAAACATTAGGACAATTCAATATGATACCATTAATATATAAGATGAATTATATTTAATACCACATGTAAATCTTATCAATCATATTTTCAATTAAAATAGAAGATAAGCATAAAGCAAATTAAAAAAAAGGATAAAATTGACAAATCAACCCACACCCAGACGCTTAAATTTAGAGTAAAGATAATTCATTATGTAAAAAGAATTAAATTCAATCATTTTTAATGTTTATGCAAATATACTCTTCATTATAATTATAAAATTTCATATATGAATATTTAAAATGCTGTATCTTTAAATTTTAACTAATTAAAAATCAATTAGAAACTATGAACAAAAAAATAAATATTCAAGATTTAATGAAATACGCTAAAATATCAAATTAAGTGAGATAGGCTTTCATTAAAAGGGTATCTGAAAAGAAATGTACAATAAGGCAAGCAGCGAAGCAATTTGGAATTAAATTTTCTACAGCCAAAGCTATTTTATCAATTTACAGACATTAGGGAAGGATAGGAAAAAAGCAAAGAAGACAAAGAAAATTATTAAACAATACTACTACTGAGAGGGAAACACAAAATTCCTTAAAAGAAGAACATACAGAGACGAAAAAAGAATTTAAATTAGACCAAGCACCCCAGAATACTCTTAACGACTGTCAAACTGTACAACAACTACTGTAATATAATTATGACTCGACTTACTTGCAACATTTTTGGATGATGACTTACATGAATCAACACTTACAATACCAAAATTTTTAAAGATTTATGGGATATTGAATTACATATATATATGAATTGTAATTTTTGAGAAATTAATTTTTTCATTATTGTTGTTTATTTATTATGAAATATATTTTGATTAAAAAGTTAAATCCAATATATTTTCCCCTACTACAATCCAATTTTTTAAATAATTGGTATTTTATATAATTCTTGAACATAAGTTTAATAACATGATCTTATTTAATGAAACAAAAAGATATTACAAAATTTAAATATTTTACAATTGGAATTATTAACATACCAATAATATGTCTTAACTATTTAATAATTCATGGGATGACTTATAAACTTCAAATTGTTGTAGAAATCAAAATGAAAAAATAATATTAAGAGTAAGATTTCAGTAATTTAATGTGTTCTAAAGAGCTATTAATATAATTTATATGAATATACTGTGTATTGATCATGATTGATTATGAAAGAGCCTAAAGTTCAAAATAATATAAGAATTAAAACTTACAACAAGAAATTTCTTAAATGTCAATTATAATACACATATAATGTACTATCACCAATAATAAGAATGAATATCAATCGTAAATGATTGTGAAATCTAATTGTGAATATGGTTTATTGAAATTTTGCTAATAAAAATAAATTATTATTAATATAGAATATTGGGGAATTTATAATAAACAAATTATATCTGAATTTGTTATCATTATAAGGCTCTTTTATCGAATTTTCTCCTCACTAATTTCTTTAAATTAACTTTTTTAGCATTTATCAATATTTATAGTGTTAATCATTGCTGTTTAGTATCTCTATCTGAAGGTCTTGAATAAACTAAAAACTCCGTATCTTATATATTTTATCTCAATTCTGAATCATACTTATCCTACTAATTTTAAACCTTCAAATTATGTTTATTTTCCCCCTTTGAGATCTTTGCAGCTCTTTACTTTAACCTTCTTTTTTTTAAATTTTTTAACTTTAAATTTCATCTAATTTGATTTCAAATTATTTAGAAAGTTACTATAACTTTTGATTATTAGTTAGAAATTTCTCATACTGGTGGCTATTCCATTTTTTTGTTATCTATTTGTACTTTTTTATTCCTTCTAATCTGATTTTCTTATTTTAATAAGAATCTTTGTCTTTCTTTTGATAATGGAAATCTAGTCTTTTTTGATTTAGTTATTTTTCCGATAATTTTACAGATATATATATTTTAGATTATTCTAATTAAATATTGCTTTCTTATTAATCTTTGCATTATATTTGACATTCTAGATTAATATCTTAAGGATTTATTACTTCCATTTTTACTTCTTCTTCCTTCAAAATTCACTCCTTTATAATCTTTTAGTTATCTAATTAATACTCTAAAGTTTTGTTTTTTTTTTCTTTTATTTTCAGCAATTTCATTTTATTTTCAAAATTTGTAAGATAGCACTGTCAGTCTAATTTCTTGATAAGATAAAAAAACCGGGAATATTTTTCAAGCCAATTCAAAGATACTAGTTCCTTTGCTATTCTTTAATAATCTATAATCTGCAAAGACTTGCAGTACTTCTTTATTAAGGACTTATCAGCATGTTGAAAGTAGAATCTTTTCATTTGATGTATATTTCATTAAATATGTTTATACTTATATACGATATAATTTATATCTACTTAAAATTTGTATTTCTTTGCCTACTTTGTCAGGGTATTTTGTTTTATCTAACCATCTATTTATCATCTAAGAGTAATTTAATAGTATAATAAATATTTAAATAATAGTTATTCAATTATATTAAGAAATTTTATCAAAAAAAAATAAAGATATATAAATTATTAAAGTTAGCTAAATTAAAAAACCAAAAGGGCACTAAATAAATAATAGATTTATTAAGAAGAATTAATTCTACTTTCCTTTATTTATATATTATTTTTCACTTAAACAGAATCCAACCATTATTTATTATCCCCATCCTAAAAGAAATACTTATTATATAAAGTGATCATTATGATTAGTCTTTTATTTAGAAAAATATAATTGATATTATAAATCCTTTAAATTCATTTTAGGAATTAGTAATTTTATTAAGAAAATATGATGTAAATGAATTATTTTATTTGTGTAGTATGATTATATTTCATACTTAAATGACAAATTGAATGAATATAATGTGCAAAATAATAAAATCATGATGACGTATAGTTTCCTACTTGATGTTCGAGTTCAGCTAGTTTTTAGGTTGCTGCTAGAATTAATTGCTAAATTTAGCTTTTTTCTTTTTTTATTTCAGTGATTTAACTTTGCAATTTAGAATTTTCATCTTTTTAAGTATTTATTGCCTAGATCATTGTTATTTGATACTTGTCTCAAATCTCTAAGCATAGCATCAAGAGTAGGTTATGTTGTATTCTTAATTTCTTCATTATTATTAGTTATTCTCTATTTCATTAGATGTAACTCCTATTTTAATTGATCAATCTCATGTTTATAGCTTTATAACAATTCATTAGACAGCTCTGTAATATTCTAAAAATTTAAGATTCAAATTACATTAACTAAAAGCAAATGATTTTTAGCATTAGTAGCAGATTCTTGATCTAATTTGGAACTGTGAAGTTATTATTATTAAATTTCTGACATTTATTTTTTATTATATTAATTTTAATCAAAAAAATATACATTCATTTCTAAAATAATAGAAGAAAATCAAATTAATCAGCTATTTACAAAATTTATTATTATTTACAACTGATTAAATTTATTTATGACTAAAAGCACTTGTAATAATAGTTATTTTTCTTCTGTTCTCCATTTATGAATAGTTTAATATAAAGGATTAAGTAACTATGAATTAATAAATAAAATATTATCAAGGTATTGCTGAACTTGATCTATTCTTTATGTTTTATTTAACTTCATCCTCAAATTTAATTGTTAAATAATTTAAGACTTTCGATTCATAATAATACAATAATAAACATAATTGTGAGGTTATTTGAAATTAAATAAAATCTTTTTTTATTATTCATGGGTATTTCAAGAGATAGTAGACATAAGAGAAGACTTACAGGTGGACGTATGCCAATTCATAAGAAAAAGAGAGCATTTGAGAAGGGAAGACAAGCAGCTATGACTAAATTAGTATCTGGTGAAAAGAGAGTTAGAAGATTAAGAGTTAGAGGAGGAAATTTCAAATTTAGAGCACTTAGATTATCAGATGGCAATTTTTCTTGGGCTAGTGAAGGTGTTGCAAAAAAGGCAAAGATTGTAGAAGTTGTTTATCATCCATCAAATAATGAATTAGTCAGAACAAAAACACTTACAAGAGGAGCTATTGTGTAAGTAGATGCAACTCAATTCAAATAATGGTATTTGAAAAAGTACAATATTGATTTGGGTGCTAAGAAGACATAAAAAAAAGTATGAATTTTGAAAATAATCAAAAGGATCAACCAGCCTAACCAGAAACTAAGAAATCAAGATCTTTAACAAAGAAATTAGAATAAAGAATAAAAGAGAGAGTTATTGATAATTTAGTAGCAGAACAATTCTAAAATCAAAGACTTTTAGTAAGAGTCACATCTAGACCAGGATAATCAGGTAGAGCTGATGGTTATATTCTTGAAGGTAAAGAATTAGAATTCTATATCAAAAAAATTGAATAAAAGAAAAAATGAGTTTTTTATTATCAATACAAGTACATTAGCATTTAAATCAATATTTCATTTATTATAATCCATCATCTTTTATTTAGCTTCTTCTTTAGTATTGTGTACTTATTATGTCATCAAAGAAATAAATATAGGTACCATAATCATAGTCAAAACCATAACAATGACATATTGAATCTAATTTAATAATATGAATACATATCTTGTATCAAAAGAATAACTTATATCCTTAGCATAATTGTTATGAAACCCTTATTCTGCTATGTCATTATGCATACCATACTTAAGGGTGCATCGTAATAACCCAAGAAATGAATAAAAGAAATTATCATGATTTAAAAGCCTTCCTTATAATGTAATGCTCCAAGACATTGCACAAATGCTAATAATAAATATCAAAACTAAAAGTAAGAACCAAGATTCTTTATTAAACTAAAATATACTTATCAACATTTACCCTAATAATAACTAATCCATAACATTTTAGATAAGGACTCCAATTGCCTAAAAATCTATTAATGGCAATCATTAAGAACAACATTTGAATTCCATCATAAATTCTAGTAGTGTAAAGTGGTGTTATTAACTTTGAGATGTCTTAATACGAACTCGAGCCAACAAGAACTAAACTCAATTCTTATTGATATGATTTTGATATAGTGCTTCTTATTAAAATACTAACATTGCTTAGCATATCTAAAATATGTAAATACATATACAAATGATATCAAATATAAGTGGAATTTTAATTACTACATAAAGCACTTTTAGATTGACAATGAAAAAGTCACTAACAATTAATTTTTTTTATTAAAATTCTCTTTCTTCTTATGGTGCTAATTCTCTTTTCTTGGATTACATTTTTTTTCTTCTGTTTAACAATTCCATATATTATAAATATATTAGAACTAAAGTATTTTAAGTTCCTATAAAATAAAATCCGAAAAAATCTGAAAATAATTATTGAGTCCAATACCAAAAAATGAAGGAATAAGTAAAAGTATGGCTACATAGAACATAACTGAGTGAGCAAGAACTTCTTAATCTGATTAAGAATTTAAATCAAATGCCTGTGTTTACATAGTATTATAATTGAGTAATTCCTATGTATAAAATATAACATATTACATCATTAAATAAGTATAGAGTTGTAATTGTTGCTTATATTAATCTTTAACTTGGACTATTAAAATAATTTAATATAAATTAGGATTATTTAATATTGTATTTTAACCAATTTTATGATTGCATCTCTTAAAGACTATTCTAAAAGCTAATTTAATTTGTGAGATTAAGCTCCCAAACATATCCCCCATAATAACTATTATATTAAGAGGGATTAAATTCAGTTTGAGTATACTCCCCATCCAAATCTTCAACTAATAATTGTTCAAAATTTAAACAGCTTTAATTTTTTGCTGTGAACATTTATTTTTGATTTTTATTTAAAATAAGACAATCATCTATATTTTCTTCTTAAACTAATTTTTATATTAACAATCCAGATTTCAAAGGGTAATTGTAAAAATTGTGAATATCATTTTCTTCAGCTAGAGTTAGGTTAATTAGGGCAGCTAAATCTAATACAGGTTAAGAGTAAGATCTTTGAATAGGATATGAATTTTAAAAGGAAGCTAAAATTTGAGTATTAGTAATGAATTTGATTTGATTAATTTCTGTAAGAATAAATAAAAACAATAATAGTATAAAGAGACAAGATTCAAAAAAATATTTAACTTTGTTTAAGTATCCTAAATATACAGACCAATTGACTTTATTTTCTAATCTTCTAGTTTATTTATAAATTTTAGTTAATCCTTCAGGGTATGCTTCTGTGAATAAAATTTCATCAATTTGAGATATATTATTCTTATCTTCTTTTTGTCTTTTTTATTTGATAATTTAAATTCCAACAGTAGGTTCATAGTTTCTGAGTAATTCATAAATTGAAGGATATAATTCATTTAGTACATTCATATCAAACTATAATAAATTACCCATTTAATCTGTATAAAATATTTCATTGTCTTCAGCCATAAAGCAAGATTTGACTATTTATTTCAATTCTCTAAATGTTTTAATGGTACCAGGTACTTTAACCTAAACAGAATTACATTAATTTCTCAATGTTATATAATATCCATTATCTAGCTCCTCATCTTAAACTTTAGCATTTTCTTCATCTTATTTTGGATTCAAAGTTAATTAAAGTGTTGGATTTCGTTATAACCTTTTGGCTATTTCTCTCTCTTAGATTACTTCTAACGTTTCTTTCTTACTAATGTTTAGAAGAAATAATTTTAGTGTTTATGTGACTTCATGTTCTAATTTACCATCAATACCCTGAGATTCTTAGGTAACAGGACCTGTAGTTTTATCCTGATGTTATTTTTAGTGCTTCTCAAGCAATTTTTATAAGGCATCATATTCCTATATAATCAAGTAAAATATACTTTTTCTGCTTTTCCTATATCATCAAAATAGAGATCATTTAACTTTTCTTCCTCTTGGTATTCTTTTGATAATTTATTCAGATCATTTAATAAGGCATCCCTTTATATTTTGAATGGTCTTAATTTTTTTGCATTATATGAAATGCTTGTCATTATCACTTAAATTTTAATAAACAATCAGCAAAATAATCAATTTATTCTTTAGGATTTTATTCGGCAACCTCTTTACAACCCTTTCTATATCGCAGACTAATATCTTGAATCCTCTAAATAATTTCGAGTATTGAAGTATTCTTTTTCTTTTATTTATTATATCAATATATTCAATTCTGCTTATTGAGTTTCTATGTTAACTGCTTGAAAATCATGGTTATTATCTTATAACTATTTTAATTCATATTTTTATTAATAGAATTATTAGTTGATCTATCAAATTATCTTTCTGATCCTAATTATCTTTTTTCTTTCTTACTAGCTTAGCTGGGCTTTTGTTACCTAAATAAAATATAATTCCAATTCCAAAACTCCTATATCATGTATACTTTTATAATACAAAGGAAATTCAACTAGCCATTCAGGAGCTGTTTCTGTATTTTATAAATTCAGGATTTTTTTTCCAATTAGTTCTTCTGAATTATTTTTTGTGGATCCAAATCAAATTCTGAATCTTTTAAAATAGAATCCTGAGAATCATAGTCAAATTAAAAGGTTTCATTTCAAATTGGAACTTTTCCTTAATTTGTTTCTATTTTTGTTTTAAACTTCTAATCTCCTAATTGGATAAATGTATATGGATACTATTTGCCCTTGCCTTTTTATTCATCAATATTTTGAAACAATTTAGCACCTTTTACAGTTATATTCTAATTAGGTTTACTTTTCATAATTTTAATAATGTTTGAAAAAATTCTTTAGCGAATTTTATTCACATACTTTGGTAAATTCATTAAGGGCTTTGATCAAACCAATTTATAATTAGGAATTTGGAATGGAAATGTTGTAATTGAAAATGTAGCATTGAAACAGGAAATTTTTTCTGATTTAGAATTACCATTAGAATTGAAATTCAGTACTATAGGCAGACTAATTTTAAAAATCCCATGGAATAAACTATCATCTTCTCCTGTAGAGGTGGTATTAGAAAATATTTTGATTGTATTTAATCCTTTGCCTTAATAAAGATGGAATAATGATGATTCTATATCAATTAAAAGAAAATTGAGTAAATTAATGGAAAATGTTAAATAGAGCATTTTGATTAAAAAGAAAGAACAAGGGGACAATACTGGTTATTTTGAGAAATTAACTCTAAAAGTGATTGATAATTTGTAAATATCTCTGAAAAACATTCATTTTCGTTTTGAAGATAAAAATTATTCATGGGGTATTAAAATGAATTCTTTGACAGCATTGACAACTAATGAATAATTTATTGTTGCCTTTGTTGATAGAAGTGATAAAGATACAAAGTTTATACCCAAAAATAAATTATTAGATCTATAGTAACTATAATTTTATTGGAATGCAAAAGAAACAATTTTTATCACATAAAATGTCCCTTAAGAATAACTTACAATTTTTGATTAAGTAATATAAATAAGTGCATTATGTAAATTGATAGTAAATCATAAGGAAAGATTTGATAAAGCTCATTATCTTTTAGATATGTAGTTAGAAGAAATTAATTTAAACATAAAACATTCTCAATTAATATAGATAATTTCATTTTTGGAATCTATCTCTAATTTTAAAAGTAATGTATGGTCTTAAAAATAAGAATTAATGTAATAAGATATTAATATTTATTAACAAAATTTTTGTGATATTTTCTATTTGTTTTTGAAAAATGATTTGAAAGAGATCGAATAATTAAGTGATGAAGTACAAATATTACAATTTAAAAATGCAATTAGATTAGTTCCTTTTAAATAATTAGAATCTTGGAGTTAAATAGCATAAAAGAAATATTAGTTAGATTTGAAAGTGTAGGAGTATCAAAGTTAGAAATCTAAGAAAGGTTGGTTTAATTTTTTGGGTGGATAGACATAAGAAGAAATTTCTGATAATGAATTAAAATAATTGGAAGAGTTTATAGATAATGAAGAAGCAAGTTTAGGGTCTAGACCTTCTGAATCATTGAAATTTAAATTTATTGCAAAGTTAATGAAGGCTCATATCTAATTAGTTAAAGATAATAGTACTTTATAAGATGAAGGAATAATTAAATAATTAGAATAAATAGAAATAGTTTGGTCTTAATTAGAAAATAAAGATTTTGAATTTTCAACAATCATTAAAAAAGTCAGTTTGTAATTGGTAAAGAATACATAAATTGAAGAAATTTGTTAGTCTACCTAAGAAACAAATGAATTTATTAAATTATCGTTAAAAAAAGCAACTACCACGAAAATTTGTAGATTAGATTTTGTTATGTAAAGTTTAACAATACATCATAATCCTTGTTTAATTAGAATTATTAGAGAAATTACAGAAGTAAAGAAAGGAGATTATGTAGAATAGACATTAAAAACAGCAACATGGAATTAAATAGAGAAAATACAAGACTCAACAGAATCTTCATTGTAAAATATTTTATAATCAAATATTCAATTAGAGATTGATGCTAAGATTTTGGAACCTATATTAGAATTATCTATAAATAGTAATGAGTTTTGGCTAATAAAGATGGATAACTTTCATATTCGTACAATAGCCACTAATCAATAAGATTTATATGAGAATTTTGAGATCTCTTTAAGCAATTTCAATTTTTTATATTATCCAGAGAGATTTGGTTATTAAAAATTTTAGATCTTAAATGATTATAATCTAATAGTCTAAATTTAAAGATTGAAAAGCATCCATAATGAGTTAAGAAAGAATGAAAATTAACCATTAGCCATTATCAAAGGAAGATTAAATGTAATTAATATTATGATAAATGAAAAAGTCTATAAACATTTGGTTTATTTACCAGAAACAATTTATCCAACATTATCTGAAGATTAAAAATTATAATAGTTACAATTGGAAAAATAACTTATTTTAAAATACAAGGTTAAAGATGGATATTTGAAAAGATAAGGGCAACTTATTAAGACTTGGAGTACTTAATATGTAGTATTAAGTAACTTTGATTTATATTTTTATGATAAAGAGAAAATTTTAATGGCAAATTCATAATTAAGTTTATTTAATTCTACTTTAGAATAGTTACAAGTTGATGATTAATTACATTCATTTAAAATAATAAATAAATAGGAAGAATATATTTTTGCTTGTGAGAATCATATTGAATTAAGAGATTGGATTAATAAAATAAAATTGTAAATAGAGTAATATTAATCTTATGAAGAAATTAAATAGAAATAAGATAAATAAATTAAGGTTAAATAAAATGATAAGTTGTAAATTGATATATTGATCAATAAATTACAAGTGAAATTATATAAGAATAATAATTATCCAAGTGAAAATTAAGAGCATCTTTTATTTTTGTTTAAATTAAATAACTTAAAATTTTAAACAATTAAATAGTAGTAAATTTAACAAATAATATAGATTGATAATTTATCAATTTAAGATTGGATATTTGATTATCAGAATCCTTAATTCTAAGATTTAATCATTTTGAGTAATTAAGTTGAAAGTCAACCTTCTTTGAGAATAGACATGACTCCAAGGAAATAAAAAATAAATGTAGATTAATTATTAATCAATTGGAAACCAGATACATTTTTAAAGATTAAATAATTAATAGAAATTATATCAGATAGGAAATCAAGAAAATTGTATTTTGCAGGTGTTTAAGATTTCGAAGCAGAACAATTGAAAAGAGGAATGAATTGTGATTTCGAAGAGGTTAAAAAAAATATATTAATTGATGGATTAAAAAGAGCATTTAACAAGTGTTAAAAATATGGTTAATCCAAATTGAAAGTGTAACATAAGTTTGATACATTGATTGATCATTAAAACTTTTTAAATGATTATAAATGGTTTGAAGATGAAATCTTGTCATCTTATCAAATTAAAAGCAACAAAGATACAGTAATGGAATTAGAAACTTCTATTAATTTTATTTCAGTGAATTTCTTTCATAGAACCAGTCATTGTTTACTCTTTAAATGTGATTTAGATGAAGTGAAATTTATTTTTAAAAAACTATAATTTAGTTAGTATTTGGATACTCAATTGAAAGACTTAAGTTTATATGATATGACAAATTATCCTTTTACAATAGATAGTAATAAGGATTTTCATTTGATATAGCCATATAAATTAATAGGAAAGAGAGATGTATATGATGAATGGGCAGTCAGATTTAGATTTAGTGGATATGATGAAATTATTATAGCTAATCAAGAAAGAATTAATACATTCTTATTGATTGAAATTAATCCTGTGTTTGCAGTATATTAACATTAACCTTTAATGAGATAGATTGATTATATAATAAATTAAATAGTTACTTTGATAAGAGAACCTGAGGCATTGACTATGAATACAGAGTATATTGAATAAAAAAGAAAGAAGAATAGCATATTAAAAGCAAAAAGAGTATGGGGAGATATAGATTTAATTTAATCGAAATTTATTTGTCCAACATTTATTGATTTAAGAATTGTACTAAATAAACCATTGATAATTATCAAAGGATGGCCTCATTTTACTGAATATTTTTAATTGGATTGTGAGATTTTAAAAATCTCTAATAAATAATATATAGATATGAGTAGATTAAAATAGGCAGGAGGTATTTAATTAATATAATCAAATGAATAATGGATGCCTGATGGTAAAATTAATTAAGCTTGGAGTGAGTCTTATTGTATTGAAGGACATAATATGTAAATTTAATATTATGAAAATGGGATAAATAAAATCAGCTCTTTATTTGAATTTCATTTATCTTTTGAAAGAGTATTATATTATTTTGAAATAAATGAATTATACAATAATGTAGAATTGGATAGAAGTATAAAAATTAAATCTGGTATGTCTCCACTCATTTTGAAATTATATAGAAAAGAATATTTGGAATTATGTAAAATGATTTTTCATAATTTTACAAATGATGATTTCAAAGATAATTTATATATTCATGATTACAAAGTTGTTCAATAATTTGAAGCAGCTCCAATATCATTTTGGTTAGATTTTGAAGATCTATCAATTTTAGCATTGAGTAAATAATCTGAATAACCATTGATGAAAATCAATATGAAATAAATGAGATTAGAATGGTTAAAAGAAACCGATATTGATTTGAATATATTTAGTAAATTAATCAGCATGTATAATTATGATGAATTCAATAATGAACATTGTTTTGTGAGAGGAATGAATTTAAATCCAAATTAAGAATTAAATGCAGATAAAGAGTTATAATTTTAAATGTTATTTCATATTCAAAAGCCAAGTGCTGATAAAGAATGTCTTATAATTTTAAGAAATGTTATAATGATACTAGAACCTACAGTTTTTGCAAATGTAGGTTTATGGAGTAGATTAGAATAATAGTGTTGGCCAATTCAAACAGAATTTGGAGAAATGCCTAGTATTAAATTAATTGTTGAAATCCTAAATTCTAGTTTATGTTTGTAAGGGTTGGATAATAAATTCATTTTAGGAACAAAGGGTGATATTTCATATGTTTGGAATAGAAGTAGATTTTTGAATCCAGAATAAATAATTATAAATTTGAAAGAGGAAACATTAGATAAAAAGTAAGTAGAGGTTATAGGAGATGCTTTTGAACATAAAGTAAATCTTAAAAATCTCGAAATGTTTAGATGTGAATTTTAAGATTATATAAATTATGATCTCGAAAAAGTTAGAAAGAGACATATCATTTTACCATTCTCATTATTTTTCAGTCTAAAAAATGAATTATAAGTTGAATATAATAAGTAGTTTATCTATTATCATAATAAGTATTCATTTCATATAGATAAAACAATATGTAAATTTTCATATTAAGATTTACTATTAATTATGAGTATTTCAGATAAATAGAAATCAAGCAAATAGAAAATTATTCGAGAACCTATATATTAATAAGAGGAAATTATAATTTAAGAATAACCAATAAACGACTTATATGATGCAATCATAAGTGGATTACAAATTGTTGTAATAAATGATGCAGGAGAAGCATATGTCCCAGTCTTTGATTTGACATTATCAGAGACTTAATTACAGTGCTAAAAAATTAACTCAAAATCTATAATTTCTACAATTATTAAATTAAGTAGTTCATTTTATAATCCTAAAATTGGTTTTTGGGAACCAATTTTAGAGAGTTGTAATTTTTCAGTAGATGTTTCTTTAAATCCTAAGGTAGAACCGTAATGTATAATCTTTTTAGAAATGATTTAGGAATCAGAAATTTTGAATATCAACTTATCTGCTTAGATGATAAGTGTATTTCACAAGACATTTATATCATGGAAATAAGGGATGGAGGAAAATAAAAAGGAGAAATAACTCTCAAATATATAATAATAGAATTTATAGGAATAAATATTATAAAATGATAGAGTCGATAATATAGATTATGTTTCTCCTTATACCATCAGAAACGAAACTGGATTCATACTTGAAATTAGTGATACTACAAATACAAATAAGACGTATATATTATAATCTAATTCATCTATTAATTATGAGATTGATGCTGATTTTGATCAAATGTTTGGAAGAGAAAGAGAAGATTTATAATAATAATAATAAAGATCGGTAACTATAAAAGTTATTCATAATGAATATAAATTTGAACCAATACAATCCATCGATTTAGATTGTATCAAGGTAACCAGATGTCCAATCAAACCATTTAATAGACATACTGATAAGACATTTATGTTATTCATGGAAGTAGTGCCTAAAGATACTAGAAAGTTGCTTTTAATTTCTTCTGAAACAATTATATTCAATCAAACTAATATGATTATAGATTTGTAATTATTTGATATGCAAGGAATCTAAAAATAAAATATTTATCAAACATAAATTGATCCTTATCGAGCATTTAGTGTACCTATTGATAGAACTAGATAATATTTCAATTTTAAATTTTAAGATCATTCGAAATATAGCAATTATATTAATTTAAGATATTTATCAGATAACATGGAAAAGAAATATGAATAATAACATAATGATTATTATACAATTATTAGATGTTCTAAAAGAAATATAAATTAAACTATAATTTATTTGGAATCCCCATTTTAACTTAAAAATTGTTTACCAATTCCTATATCATATGAATTATATGGAGATACTGACCAAGATTTATTAACTGATTCTGTCATAGTATTTTAACAATAAATTGAAAATGAATAATCAAATCTTACTAATGTTACACTTAAACATCTAGATAAATATCAATATGAGCAATTACACTAAAAGGAGAATGGATAAATTATGAAATAAGAATAAAAATTAATACATACTATTTCAACAAAAGGGAGATTGGCTATCAAAGTCAAATTGCCATTTTTTTAGATTTCTGAAATTCATATGTTATATCATGCTAAATTTGGTCCTTTTCAAGTTGACAATATTCAATTATGTGATAATTTTGGAAATACCAATGGATATGTACTAATTGATCAAATTAAAAATGTATTTTATATTTACTGTTAATAAATGATTGTAAATGAATTACCCTTTCAAGTTTAATGTTATGGAATGTCAGACATAAAGAAGGGTGATCCTACTATAATAGCTGGCTAGCCTATAAAAGATTTGGAATAAAATGATCTAAATGATACTCATAATATTACTTTATTTAATGATTAGTAATATATATCGTTTTCTAGCAATGAGAATTAAGTTTAGCTTTCAGAAACTTTAAATTTGAATTATACAGGAAATCAAATAGTTTGCATATAAAATGATTAAAATTAAATTGTTGAAGTGGGTTATAATATATCTTTAATGTGTGTTGATAAACAAAAACCATTAGTGACTAAGGTATTAACTCTTTCCCCAAGGTTTATAATCGTTAATTAAACTCAAAACACTATTCATGTATTACAAGAATCAAGTCATTAGTATTTGGAGATAAAGTCAATGGATAGAAAGCCTTTAGTTTGGTATTCTTTACGGTATTAATACATCTCAATTCATTATTAAGATGAATTTATCAAATGGTTACCTACTAATCCAATTGATCCAAATGGTAATGGATTCTAATGTTTTACTATTAGAGCTGTAAATAATTTATTAACAATTAAACACTTCAATTGTATAACAAAAAGAGACAATTAAATAATATATATAATTATTTAAGAATGTAAATCAATAGTTATATTAAATTCAATCTTTGATTAATCATAAAAAAATTCTATTATTTAATAATAATAATCATAAATTTTCAATATCAATTAAGTGGATCCTCCTTATGTAATAGCTAATAATTTGGAATTAGTGACATTGATTTGTTATCAATATTGTTGTTCAGATGAAAAGTACAGTCATCGTTATAGATTTAATGAATACAAGTTGCATATATCTAATAACCAACAATGTGCTTTTTCTTGGGAATATCCTTGTGAAAGAAGAGAATTAGTGATACAACTCTAATTTGAAGGAGAACTAAGCACAAATTATATAGTAAATCCAATATTTATTAATCTTGAAGAAGCAGAAGCTGTTAAAGAATTTGTGATTTCAAGTATATCAAATGAATCAGAACCATACAAATTTTATATTATTACACTTTGGGAAGGTGCTAGTAGGAAATTAAAGTTTTAATAAGAAGTACATAACTAATAAAATTAACATGAAACAAATATTCTAAAATTGGATATCAATTTAAACTAAGTAGGTATATCTTTAATCGATTAATGTTATACAAAAAGAGTGGAGTTGATATATATATATTTCTAAAACCTTGAATTCAACTTATTATAAACAACACATAGTAAGAGATCTGAATTTAGAGTGAAATACATTAATATTGATAATAATACATCTAGTAAAACTATGTTTCCTGTTATTTTTACTCCAACAAATTATAAGGAAATCTGTGAGTTAAATAGATCTCATTTGTCACTAATACTTGAATAATCCACTTAGGTTAAGTCTATTTCTTTGATTAAAAATATTACAGCTTGTTTACAGCCAACAACTATAAGATTGACATCTGAGATGTTAGAATTACTTTATTCTGTTTATAAATAGATTACATTATCATTCATATCCAATATGAAAGCAGAAGATTATTCGAAGTAGTTTGACTTTGAATTTGCAATTAATTAAGAAGAATAATAGATATTACAATAAACAAATAGTTTAACATTATCTAATAAGGTTTAGAGTAAATATGGAGTAGGTTCTTGTGGAGTATAGAGTATGATAGAATGGTAGGAGATAAAGTTCGAGTTGAATGATTAATAAGCGACATATATCAACAAGATTGAGATTTATCCTTTAAGCTTTAATTTGACATTTTATAGTAGTGCAAAGTCTAACTTACAATATAATATGTTGATGTAGATTTTAAAGACTATAGGTATAGTTATAGGGAATATAGATGAAGCTCCATTAATATTGGGAGGTATAATTTTAGAAAATTCATTTGATACATCTAGTGCCATTCTGACAAAGTTGACTACTCATTATAAAGACATGCTCTTTAATCTGATTTTAAAATTGATAGGTTCCATAGAAATTTTTGGTAATCCTGTTGGATTAGTGAAACATTTAGCTAAAGGAGTTTATGATCTATTTGACAAACCAATTGAAGGATTCATTAAGGGACCGGTTGAAGGTAGTATAGGCATAGCAAAAGGAGCAGGAAGTTTAGTATAGAACACAGTCAGTGGAGTATCTAATTCAATGAGTAAGATTACTGGTAGTATAAGTAGTGGTTTGGCATATATAAGTTTAGATAAATAATATAAAAAGTAGAGAGAATAGATTAGAGTTGTAAAACCTAATTAATTAATATCTGGAATCTATTTAGGAGGAAAATTACTATATATATCTTTGAATAGAGCTGTTGTTGGAGTGTTTGATTTACCTGTTAATTAAGCAAAAAGAAAAGGAGTTAAGGGATTAAGTATTGGAATTCTTGAAGGCACTGCTGGATTATTTATTAAGCCATTTGTTGGGGTATTTGATTTTGTGAGTAAAACAACTGATGGATTTAAAGCAACTGCTTAATATTGGGATGAAAAGGCTAATGACAAGAGGATCAGAAATATTAGGGTAATATATTAGTAGGAATAGTTATATAAAAATTATAATGCTAAGGATGCTGAAATCATGTAATTCTTAATCAATATAAATAATAAATTGGAAGGTTATTATTATTATGATAGCTTTGAGTATAACTCTGGAGGTACATAATTAGTTTTTGTTTTGATGTATTAACAATTCTTCAATTGTGACAGAAAGAAAAAAAGTTTCATTTGGCAGATTGATCCAAACAGTGTTTAAGATATATAAATAATGAATGATGGTGTTTTATTTTTATTAAAGGATTACAATGAAAAATACTAAGTAATATATTGTAAATAATTCATTAGGCTAAATAAGTGTAACTGCATATGACGTAGTAAAGATAAATGGAATAAGTGATATTAAAATCTTAATGGCTCTTGAGTAATATTTGATATTAATTTATTTTAACTCACTTTCATTGCAAATCTATAATCTTTTGAAGATATAGGAGGTTTCTGGAAAATCATCTTTCTTTGTTACAATAATTTGTCATATCGAGTGGCTTTATTAAAAGAACTATTCAATTTTGAATTAGATTAAGAAAATAAGTTAGTCTAACAAACAATGCTTATGAATGCAAAGGAAAAGGAGAAAAACAAAAAAAAAAAGAAACAAGATGAATCTAGTTATTCAGAAAATTCTGCTTCATCTAACTCTGATAAGGATTTATAAAGATCTATATTATCATAATTTATAAATCTTTTGATATTTAACATATAATTATTCAAATTTTAAGTTTTTGCAAAACAATTTATTTAAAATAATTAAATAATTAAATAAAACCTAACAATTCTATTTATTCTATATAATTATAATAGTATTATAAAGTAAATTTAAATATATCTTAACATTTAATTGATAATTTATCTAAAAAAAATATAATTAATCCAGTAGATCCATAAAGAAATCATGAGCTGATTTTGAATTGAATTTTATATCAAGTATGGTTACAGGAATAACAATAGGATTATTTTTCTGTGAAGCAATTTGTTAAGCAGCAGCAGGATGTTAAGTAGGCTGCACAATTAGATATATAGTAGAAAAGATCTATTAAGAATTTAGAGGAAGAAGAAGTAAAATTTTCACTAAGATGGGTTATTATGAAGAAAAACTTAAAATTATATAAATAAAAATAAAGAGATAATACATTTTAGATGGAATATTTATATTAGTATTACTAATTAATTGTATATTCATTGTAAAATTTCTTAAAGTATATTTTTTATTAACTTTATGCATTCTTCTAATAATTTATCAAAAGATTCAAATTATTATTTATCCTATCTTACATTAGGAAATAGTTCTACAATTTCACTAATTTTTTTAGTTAATCTTTCTATTTTATTAGCAATTAAATCATTTTAATAAATTTATTCATTTTCAATAATATTATTAATTAAATCTTAAATTTCTTTATTTTGTAGAGATACCTATGATGATTTTGTTTTATGTTATAAATTTAAATATAAAATTACTAAAAAAGTTTATCTAAAATAAATATAATATATTACATCTAATCTAGATGCATAATTTTAACTTATAATAATTACTAAAAGTCTTTCAATTCATCATCTTTATTACGTGATATTAACCAAGAAGCTTCATATAATTTCTTAATTTTTTATAAATATCCTTATCCAAGAATTAATTGTGGATCTAAATTTTACATTATTTGAATAAAATGTTCTTATTCTTCAAGGAATTTAATTACAATATCATTTTTAGGTAATTGCTTTTTGATATCATTAAGATAAATTTAAAATTTTTCTTTTCTTAAATTTAACACCTATCTATTTTCTTGAATGTAGCTCTTTAAATAGTGAAATCCAGATTCCTTTGGAGGTAGTAATTTTTATATAATTTCAGGATTGTTTTTAAATAAATATTCTGATAACAATTCGAAATCTCCATATCTTCTTAATACAGTAATGTTCCCAGACTTAATTGGATAATAATAATGTGAGTTTTGATAAACTGGATCATCGACTAAAATAACTTAACAAATTTCTTATTAATGTTCTGATAATAGATTAAAAAGTTCCTTATTAGATGAACTATTTTAAAGGATATCTTTCATTCGATTATTAATCATGGCTTCAATCTTTTGAGCTATATAGTTATTTAAATTGATATATACAATTAAGAAGGTTATCCATATGTAATATTATTAAATTTTTATCTATTAATATATTATAATATAATAGGGTAAAAAAAATTTCATTAAGTTTTAGCACAGCATTGATTATTTTTAACTGCTGGTTATGGTTATTAGAGTTATTTAAGTCCATTCTGATCAAGATGAACAGGTTTTCTGGTAGAAGTCACTGTCTACTGTTCAAATTATGATTAATTTACTATAAAATAATTGAAACTAAGTATACCTTATGACTACGTTATAAGAAGAGAATGTTCAGTAGGCAATGCTAAACATATTTATTCAATTGCTTCTTCAATTCCTTTACCTGTTTTAGCACTCACTTCATAATAAAGAATATCTTTTTTCATAGCATATTCTCTTGCTTCATCTGTACTGACAATTCTTTCTGCATCTATTTTATTTCCCAATATGGCAATTAAAGCTTCATTACCTCTTGCTTATTTAACTTCTTTGAACCATTTATCTAAACTTTCAAATGAATGTCTAGCTAAGAATATAAAAATATATTACATGTTACATCAAAAACGATTACAGCACATTAAGCATCTCTTAGATAGCCAGGTATCAATGAATGAAATCTTTCTTATCCTGCAGTGTCCCATAATAGTAAACGCATAGTTTTTCCATCAATTGTCATATTTTTACTTATGAAATCTACACCAACAGTAGGTTAACATTTTGGATCAAATGTATTTTAAACAAATCGTTCAATTATACTAGTTTTACCAACAAATAAGTTTCCTAAAAGGACTATCTTCTGTTTTTATCTTGCTTCTATTTGCATAATATATTATTATAGTATTAAATTTTGAAATAAATAATTCAAGACAATTCTAAAAAATTAAATTAACACTAGAACTTTTATATTAAGTTATCTTGTAAGAAAATATATGTGTAACTTTAAATTAAATATAAGGTAAAACTAGATAAAAAAATTAAAGGGATTATCTAATAGGTTTATCGTTAAATTTAAAAAAATAGAGTTTATATTATAAAAAATATTTATAAGACATTGTATCACAAAATTCTTAATTCATTATATTGATTCCAAATGTAAGATTTTATATTTTCAAATATGTCTCCAACTTTTCTTAGTTTCATGTAATAAAATTCATTAATTAGTACAAGTTCATAAAGATATTTATATTACTCAGTATTCATTAATTCATGTTCAGTCATATTAGAAAAAACACATACAACCTAGATATTAAAATAAAGATAACTTATATAATTAAATTGATGGATATGATATATATACCAAATATCATTCCATAATATGCAATTAATTCGATTGTACTAACATTTGTAAAAAAAGGTAGGAAATATAATAAAGTAATACTAAAATAATTATTAGATAATGTATAATAAGTAGTGTAAACATTAATTATAAAAGTTATAAAGTATGATAGCAATAAGATGACATAAAAAAAATGATTTGTATTGTTTATGCATTTATTCAAGTATATAGAGTGAAATTGAAATCCTTTTACCTAAATAAATGAAATTATTTTTTACACATAAATTACAATGATCACAATGATACACTTATGATTTTTAGATGATTTTACATTTAGAACAAGTTCTTGATATATCAAAATTGACAAATTGTTCATCCTTCTCAAAATGTAATTTTACTGCTCTCAACAATTCAGATAGATTTGATGAAATACTATTTTCCAAATCATCTTAAATTTCATCAAGATTTATTTCCTCTTCCAATATATGATGTCTATGTTCTCCATCATTATTGTGATGACATTCATAACTTATTTTAGGATGTCCTAAACTTTTAGATATCTTTTTGCCTTCCACCTAACTATTAGTAGTTTTAGATAAAAATATAATGCAATAAAATAAACTGTAAAGTGTTAAAATTAAAGAGATTAAAGAAATGCTATATCCATAGATATCATCATTTTTTAATCTCCAAAAATTGCATCCTACAAGTACCCCAATTATTAAATAAATTATACCCATTATTATATATTAAACTAATCTTGTATTATGTTTTTTTATGAATTCTTGATATTTCACAGTTTCAATTATTCTTTTTATTGCTTATGTTTTTATATCTATTTCTTAATTTGCCATAATGTCTGGGTATGTTCTTAGTAAATATTCAATAGCATCATTTGAATAATTTGAAATTGCTCTCATCAATGGAGTTTTACCTTTAGAATCCAATTGATTATATGATTTATCACCTTCAAAATATTTTAGCATATACACATCATTCGTATAAGCAGCCCAATGCATAATAGTGCATCCAGCATTATCATTTATATCAATATTAGCTTATAGAGCAAGTAAATAAAGAGCAATCAATTATTAGTTACATTTTACTGCATAAAGAAGAGGAGTAAATTATAAATTATCTTACTCATTTATCTTATTTCCTAATTCTATAAAAAGTTTAACCAAATCTTTATTACCAAAGTGACAAGCCATCATTAAACAACTTTATTAAATTTAAGATTTGTTTGAAGGATTTGAACCTTTCAAAAGTAAATAATTGATAATATCTAATCTTTCAAATGAAATTGCATGATGAATTAATGCATATCCTGTTGAATCTAATTCATCTAAATTTTCAGGTGTATGTAATATTAACAAATTAAAATTTCCAGATTGAATCTCTTATTCAAAAAATATTGGCTATTATCTGATTATATCATCTAAATTTTCTTCTACATACTAATGTGGCTAAGGTATCAATTTAGAATCATGAGATTCACTGTCTAATTCAAGTTACTCATATTCTTATAAAACATTATCATTCATTTTAATTAATATACTCCTACGAAACTTATAATAATATATATAAAAATATTAAATTTTAATATGCGGGGATTTTTGAGCCTTGCTAAGACTATTGTTTATTCATCTTCAATTGTTAAGCCTACTTAATAAATAAAAATGTAGTTTCGATTGTATAGAAATTTTCATATGTTAGAGCAAATCAAAAATTAGCATCTTAATTCAAGTTGTGTTCCACCATTCAAATTTTGAGATTGATTAATTTATAAGGAGTTTGTTTTAATTCATAATTAGAAGAAGCAGATGGTATTTAATATATATTTATAATTAGAATAAGATTTGGAATCAACCATTTCCAAAATACTTTCAGTAACTCTAAAAAGCAATACCGAGATACATCAATTCATAACTAAATGATATCATATTTGGTTTATATCTAAAATTAAATCAATATATAAATTTAACTACTTTTTTTTATCTATTCTCATATTTATATCTAAATTTCTAATAATAATTTAAATATATAATTAAATATACAAAATTTATAAAGATTGAAAATAAATTAAAATAAATAGATTTGAGCATTACATTCACAAATTTTTGAATCCACTAGATGCCTTTTATTCATTTTAAGGGTGATGTCTAATTTAATAGATAAATATACATCTCTATATTCTATTTCTTTAAGGTATTATATCTAGTAAATAAAGTATCGATTGCATCATCATCTTAAGATATATTATCTTATTTAGAGTCACATTCATTAGCCATTTGACTTAATTAATATGTATTTTCTATTGATTTATTAAAATCATCTGGTTTTAATAATTAAATTTATGAGATATTTTAACATGATTTCTTTCTGTCTTATAAAATATCTTGAGTCGAAGGTACTTTCAATGAATGACTATGATTATATCAAAACTTACCATTTATTCTATTTAGAAAAAGGAGTTCTTTCAAACTATTGTAAAGAAGCAACCTAAATAATTTAGTTTTCTTATTTTTTATTAATACTATTTAAGTTATTATTTTAAACTGTCCAATCATAAACATCATCATAATCAATCTTTCTAGACTAAGCTAATTTCCTAAATAACTAAATCAAAAAGTCATAATCAGGATCACTCTAATATTACAATGATTTAATATATCTAAATTATTATATATATATACTCTAAGGCTTTTGCAAATTCTATTGGTAAGTCTATGCATATTTCTTAAGGTGTCATTTTAATTTTCTTTTCACCCACTTATTTTTGTCGTTCTTTATTATTTTAGCCTAACATGTTTTACCATGGCAAAGATCTTTATTCTAAATTAATAACTTTTGTATACCCTTTTAGTAAGAGAATATCAATGTAAATTATTGATTCCAAATCATCCTTTCTTCCTATTTCCTATCCCTTATGAGCTGCTATAGAAGCATACCTTGTTGTACCTACAAAAGATCTTCCATCTTTAAAAGGACTAAAAATCAAATCAAACAGTATTATTACACATGTTTTAAGTTATTATCTCTATACAACTTGCTAATTCCATAATCAACAATATATATCTGTTTAGAATGATACATTATATTTTCTGGTTTCAAGTCTCTATGTACTACTGATTTATTATGAATTCTCTTTATAACTTATAATAAGTAATCAGTTATTATTAGCACAGTTTTTAGTGAAAACTTTCTATACTCTTTTAAATAAGCCCCAATATCTTTACTCAATAACTATTACACTAAAACATTTGAATTATTATCAGTTCCACTCCAGATTAATTTAGGAACTCCTTATGTACCTTATAATCTTGTTAAAATATGTATTTCTCTATCCAAAGTTGAATTCTTCTCTTTTTTTTCTATTTTCACAGCAACCATCTAATTTTTAATTATGTCCTCTGCTTCAAATACTACTCCATATGACCCTGCTGATAATTTTTTCTTTAATTGGAATTGGTTATTAATAACCCTATTTGGACTGCTGGGAGAATTCATATTTTTAATAAATTAAAAAAAATACAAATTCAACTTTAAAACTTTTAATAAGCATATCAAATAATGAATTGACTTATTAAAGTAATTTAATTCAAATTATTAATAAATCTAGGGATTTCATATAATTGTTAATTTTACTTAAATCTAATCCATTTAATCTTACATAATCTCTAAAATAAATTCAAAATTAATCTCTATTAATTAATAATTAATAAAGAATACTTCTTTATTACAAATTAAAGTTGTTAATTATGTAATTTTTAAATTAAGAACGATAAATAATAAAAAATAATTAATACAGATTAAATTTTGTAATCATTATTACTATTATTAGTGAATTAATGATATTTACCCTAAAATTAAAAAATCTTAATTAGGTAACAATAAAAAGGATCTTTTTTTGTTACAAAATGTAAGAAATACAAAAATACACATTTTTAAAGCCTTTCTTTGCATAAATAGAAATTATACTTAAAAAACTAAAATTCTACTAATAAATATTTGCATAAAACTATATTTAAATGATAAGAAATTATTTCAATTAATTTAAGAGTACCTATTTATCACATTAACATATTTAATTAGTATAATTAATGACTTTCTTTTAGTTATAAGCTATTTTTTATTATTATAGAGAAGCTAAATTTATCTTAAATAAAAGAATTGGTGTCAAATCTATGTCACATAAATCTTATCAATTAAATAATTATTGATTTGTTGTTTATCTATTTAGCTCCTTATTTTATAGTTGTTTTTATAAGTTTTTAAATCCAATGGCAGGTAATTAATAAATTAAATTACTTTAAATCATATGTCTATCATAAGATTTTAATAGAGAAAATAACAGATGAATGATAAATCTCATCTTTCAATTAACTTTAAATATCAATTATAATAGAAGAAAAACATTTAAATTTTATGTGAATGAGTATGATAATATTTTACACTTATGTATATATATTAAACTCAGAGTGAGAAGATTAATCAAGCTAAACTTTATATGTGCATTCTCATTTATTGTGTATCAAGCATTGTTTAATTTAAGTAAAAGCCTTTGCTCATTGGATTTTAAGCATTTAATCTGCATCTTTCTAATTGTACATTCCATTCACTCTATTTGATTGTTATTTATGGTTTTGGAATCCTTGGTAAATTGGAACTATTCATTTATTATGTTTTATTTTTTTTTTATTTTATTTTTTGAAATTAATCATTTTATTTATTTCCTTTTATATTATAATGAATTTAATAGAACTCACTTAATTATGGTTTTTAACATCTCCTTTTTACATTATTTCATTTCATTTATGTGATTTTCAGTATAAATTAATAGCAATTAATGTCCCTAAGGTTTCCTATTAATAGTATTAATAAGTTCATCTATTATTCTAGTTATCTTTTCATTCTGGATATGGTTAAGAATGTTTTGACTATCTGAAACAATTTCTAAAGTTATAGTAGTATATATAAAACAAATGAATTTAAAGGTTTGAACTTCTGTTTTTAGATATAAAGAGATTTATTTAAACAATTATTTAAAGGTTATTGCATATTAAATATATATATTTAATAATTTCTTGATCAAACTCTACTACCAAAAATAGAGCTTAATGGTCTTCCAAATTAGCTTTATTCTTATTCTGCATCAGCATAAGGATCTTCGATACCTTTTTCTTTAAGAATCTTTTTGAAATTTTTAATCATTGATTCATTTGCTTGTAATTAATTAAGTGCAATTTGTAATTAATTTTATAATTCTACATTCTTTTGGAATTCAAATGGTTATAATTTTTATTTATCGAAATTGGGACCTCTCAAAACTTTACCCATTTTATTATTCTTTTATGGTAATGATTACAATCTTGCTTAAGCACTTCCTTATTTATTAATATTCAAAGCTTAAGGTAATATAGGTTACTAAGATTATTACATTACGTCTTCATTCATCATTTCAACATTTTACTAAGGTTATTTATAGATATGAATACTTCTCCAATATTTTTGCCAAGTTTAGTTTATAAGAGTTTAATTTCTTATTTAAATTTTTCATTTTCTTTTTTATATTTATCATTTTCAATTTTTAAATTAGATTTTTCTGTTTCATAATCTTTACATTATTTTCTAATTTCATTTAATTCATGAATTAATTATTAATTCTCACTAGTTCTTTTATATATTTCTTTTTCTCTTCTAACCATCATTTTTTCTGTACTTGAATTAATTTAAATGGCACTCTTTTCTAAATGATTAATATGTCTATTCATTTCTTCAATAGAACGAGGATCATTTGAACTTTATTTAATTTCTTATTGTAATACATATCGTTAATACAATTTGGTCATTTCTTTTTTCCATTCCTAAAATAATAAAATTAAATTTTACTTTATCATCTATATAATGTACACAATTATGTATATCTCTTGTAATATTTGTTATAATATTTTCTTTCTTTTTTGTAGTTTAAATTTATAAATTTAAATCATGAGTAAGAGCATTAGTTTTACTAGTTTCTTCATTAATTTTTGAATTTAATTCACCATTAATCTTTAATTACTTTGCAAATTCACTTTCTAATCTAAATAATTCTTCTTTTAATTTTTCAATTTAAGCTTCTTTTGGTTCTAATGATTTTTTCATTTCTGTTGTTCTAAATGATAAAACATGTTTAGATTTTTATAAAACATTAATTTTATCTTTATATTCTGAAATCTTTTTATCTTTTTTTTTTAACTAATCATCTTTATCTTCTAAATCCTTACATTAAACATCTATTTTAGTTTCAGCCTCCTTGAGATTTTTTTCTAATAACTAATAAGCTTATTCTTTCTCTTACAATCTTTTATCTAACTTTTCATTTTCTAATCTTAATTCTTATACTAATTTCTATTCTTATTTAAATTTAGAATCTTTTTCAGCAAGTAAACATTTAAGTCTATCAATCTCTTTTTTCTATCTATCATTTAAATCTTTAATTTCAAATTCATGATCTTCTTCTTATTATGCTAAGATCTCTTCATAAGTTGCCTTCAATTAATCTGCTTAATTTTAATTATTCTCTAATGCTTTTGCTGTAATTTAAAAATTCTTATAAAACTTTTCTTTTAATTCATCAATATATGAAGTATGTTTTGATTCGAATTCTTTTGCTTATGCTTAATTTCTCCTTCTTTCTTCCATTAAATCTTATTCCAATTATAAATATTTCTCATTTTCAAATGCTAATTTTCTTTCATATAAATTTTCTAATTCTTCAACAGCTTTTAAATGATTATTTTCAACATTTTTAAATAAATTAGCAGATTCTTTTTCTGCAGATGATTTCTAAGCTTTTAACTAATCATAACGAGCAGCCCAAGCAGCAATTTCATTATTCATTTACTTTTCTATTTCTAATTTTTCCTTTTCAACTTTTCTTTTTTCTTCTTAAACTTTAAATTCAGTCTTCTAATCTAGATCCTATAAATCATTATGAAGTTTCTTCATTTCTGCTATATAAGTTTCAATTTCATTTCTAGAAACTAATAAAACATCAGATAAATTTTCATCAACTACACCAGTCCTTAGGATTAATTTTATCAATATCATCCATCTATTCTTTAGCTTCAGCACCAGTCTTAGAGGCATAAATTTAACCATCATTTGAAATCTCAGATACTTAATATATGAATAAAGCTCCATCAGATCCAGTTGAAAATACATATCTACCATCTGGACTACATTTAATTCTAGTAATCTCTCCTTAATGAACAGGCATAGTTTCAAATGCCATCTAATTAAATATATAAGAATATATTTTAATTTAACCATTTTCTGTACCTCCAATAATTCCAAATTAATTATATAATGATTAAATGTAAGCTAATTAAGTTAATTTTTATTAACCAAGATCATGGAAATGTTAATCTTTACCTGTGGTTATTCCATTCTAAACAATTCTCTACTCTCTAACTATATATTTGGTATCAATCTTATCTTACTCTGTTTTATCTTTAATACTTTCTGTACCTGCAGCTATCAACATTCCAATTGGTGGATCATAAATTAATGATGTATATTTATTAGTATTATAAACATAATCCTTCTAGACCAATCAGAAGGACTCCATTCAAATATACTACCATCTAATCCACAACTAGCCAAAAAGTTATCTTTGATTCCCCATATCAAATCAGTTATTTAATTACTATGACCTTTTAAAGTATGTATGAATTCCATTGTATAAGCATCATAAATATTAATATAATAATGATTGCTTTTAGCTCTTGGATATGCAACTGCTAACATATGACCTCCTTAACTAAATTTCACTTAAGTACAACATTTAACTGCCATTTCTTTATAAGCACGTAATTCACTATGCAAAACATGGAAAATACGTAATTTATCTTAAAAACCTGCTGCCAAATAATAACCTGTTGGATGAAAACCTACTGAACATAAAGGTGAAATATCTTAAGTTGTACTTTAATTTTCTTTTGTCCCCAAACCTTATTAATTACCATCATCTCCTAAATAAAACTTACGAGCTAACTCACATCTAGGATAAGCATAATTCCATATTCTAATTGTACTATCATATTTGCTTGCTGTCACTATTAAAGGTCTTTGTAAACAGACATCTAAATGTGTAATTGGAGCATTATGAAATCCATTAAATAAAAAATCAAATTTCACTTCTCTCTTTAAAAATTTCTCATTATTCTTATAAGATTC
>JPFL01000081.1:0-12271 GCA_000733385.1 Paramecium biaurelia
TGTGGACACAANATTCACATGTCCAAAAGTACATCTTCACAATTTTCCTTTGCTTTTTAAAATCCATAAAATTCCTGAGTACCCCCCTTGGATTATTAGAATCGATCTCCTTCACATCGTTTTATCGATTATTTCCTTAAGGAAATTAGGCTATACCTCTGTTTTTTGAAAATATTTCAAATTTAACTACAAATTATTTTATTATTCAAATATATTCCTCACATCATCAATATTTTAGGAAAGGAATTCTTACTATTTAGAAGCATTTTTATTAATTTTCGATTTCACTCCAAAAATATTATACAACAAAATCATTAATTATTTGATAGAAAATACAATTTTAAGTATCATCACGAAACAAACACATCTTTATATAATCTATACAATCAAATAATTCAATATCTATTTGGGATCTGCATGAATGTAGAAACGAATTCGGCTAATCTTGCTAATTTGTGCAATCACTCCTGCTATAGGCAGAACAAGTCTTGAAAGAACAATTCAGCAATCACAGCTCCTAAAAGATAATTCTGGCCCGCAACCCTCAAAAAAAAGAGTGCTAAATGAAGGTCTCCCAGTTAAAGTAGATAATTTAAGCCTTGGCTTATATTATAGCCCCTAATTTTAACCAAAAATTCAGAAAAGAAAGATTGATTATTGTCATGTTAATATAATTATCATACGAAAATAATGAAATTAGGGTTTTTAAAACAAGGTAAAATATTCATATATTATTTTTAGATTTAAAAGTAAAAACAAAGTAATATTTCAATACTTATACTCAACCTTAATGGATAGAAGTTTAAGTATAAAATTGGCAAAGAATAAAAAAAAAACAAGAATTTCTGTTAATCATTCAATAATAATAATCAATTCTAATCTATCTCTGAGTTAATTTATATATATTTATTATTAGTATCCTCTAAATAACAATTTTGATTGTGTTAAATCTACATGGGTTCGTTATGTACAATAATAAATTAGGTATCATAATAATACTTTAGTTAAAGTGTTTTTCTTTTCTAACTAACACTCTTGATCATAATATATTCCAAAGCCTCTTCAAATCTATTCATTGATTCTAAAGTAATTGCTAATAATACATCTCATAATAGTTACCTTTGCAATTGTAATAGTCTGCTTCTTCTGGGTATTTTTGAATAGCTGAATCATAAAAATCCAACGCTTCCTCGAATCTATTCATTTTCTCTAAAATATCAGCTTATATATTCAATTATGATAGAACCTTTGTGATAGTAATATATTGAGTTTTCTGGGTTTCTCTTAATAGCTGAATCATAATATTCCAAAGCTTCTTCAAATCTATTCATTGATTCTAAAGTAATTGCTAATAATACATCTCATAATAGTTACCTTTGCAATTGTAATATTCTGCTTCTTCTGGGTTTTTTTGAATAGCTGAATCATAATATTCCAAAGCTTCTTCAAATCTATTCATTGATTCTAAAGTAATTGCTAAGAAAACATCTCATAATTTATACCTTTGCCATTGTAATAGTCTGCTTTTTCTGGGTTTCTCTTAATAGCTGAATCATAATATTCCAAAGATTCCTCAAATCTATTCAATTTCTCTAAAATATCAGCTTATATATTCAATTATGATAGAACCTTTGTGATAGTAATATATTGAGTTTTCTGGGTTTCTCTTAATAGCTGAATCATAATATTCCAATGCTTCTTCAAATCTATTCATTGATTCTAAAGTAATTGCTAAGAAAACATCTCATAATTTATACCTTTGCCTTTGTAATAGTCTGCTTCTTCTGGGGTTTTTTTTGAATAGCTGAATCATAATATTCCAAAAGATTCCTAAAATCTATTCATTGATCTTAAAGTAATTGCTAATAATACATCTCATAATAGTTACCTTTGCCATTGTAATAGTCTGCTTTTTCTGGGTTTCTCTTAATAGCTGAATCATAATATTCCAATGCTTCTTCAAAATCTATTCATTGATTCTAAAGTAATTGCTAAGAAAACATCTCATAATAGTTACCTTTGCCATTGTAATAGTCTGCTTTTTCTGGGTTTCTCTTAATAGCTGAATCATAATATTCCGAAGCTTCTTCAAATCTATTCATTGATCGTAAAGTAATTGCTAAGAAAACATCTCATAATAGATACCTTTGCCATTGTAATAGTCTGCTTCTTCTGGGTTTTTTTGAATAGCTGAATCATAATATTCCAAAGCTTCTTCAAATCTATTCATTGATCGTAAAGTAATTGCTAAAAATACATCTCATAATACTTACCTTTGCCATTGTAATAGTCTGCTTTTTCTGGGTTTCTCTTAATAGCTGAATCATAATATTCCAAAGATTCCTCAAATCTATTCAATTTCTCTAAAATATCAGCTTATATATTCAATTATGATAGAACCTTTGTGATAGTAATATATTGAGTTTTCTGGGTTTCTCTTAATAGCTGAATCATAATATTCCAATGCTTCTTCAAATCTATTCATTGATTCTAAAGTAATTGCTAAGAAAACATCTCATAATTTATACCTTTGCCATTGTAATAGTCTGCTTTTTCTGGGTTTCTCTTAATAGCTGAATCATAATATTCCGAAGCTTCTTCAAATCTATTCATTGATCGTAAAGTAATTGCTAAAAATACACCTCATAATACTTACCTTTGCCATTGTAATAGTCTGCTTCTTCTGGGTTTTTTTGAATAGCTGAATCATAATATTCCAAAGATTCCTAAAATCTATTCATTGATCTTAAAGTAATTGCTAATAATACATCTCATAATACTTACCTTTGCCATTGTAATAGTCTGCTTTTTCTGGGTTTCTCTTAATAGCTGAATCATAATATTCCAAAGCTTCTTCAAATCTATTCATTGATCGTAAAGTAATTGCTAAGAAAACATCTCATAATAGTTACCTTTGCCATTGTAATAGTCTGCTTTTTCTGGGTTTCTCTTAATAGCTGAATCATAAAAATCCAACGCTTCCTCGAATCTATTCAATTTCTCTAAAATATCAGCTTATATATTCAATTATGATAGAACCTTTGTGATAGTAATATATTGAGTTTTCTGGGTTTCTCTTAATAGCTGAATCATAATATTCCAAAGCTTCTTCAAATCTATTCATTGATTCTAAAGTAATTGCTAAGAAAACATCTCATAATACTTACCTTTGCCATTGTAATAGTTTGATTTTTCTGGGTTTTTTTGAATAGCTGAATCATAAAAATCCAACGCTTCCTCGAATCTATTCAATTTCTCTAAAATATCAGCTTATATATTCAATTATGATAGAACCTTTGTGATAGTAATATATTGAGTTTTCTGGGTTTCTCTTAATAGCTGAATCATAAAATTCCAAAGCTTTTTCAAATCTATTCATTTTTTCTATGGCTAATGCTAAGAAGATAATCATTTACTTTTTACCTTTGTTATAGTTTTATTTTTGTTAATATTCTTTACTATCTTGGTTTCTCTTTATTATCAGAATTTTTTAACTTAAACTTATTCCTTATTTAATACTTTTTTCCAGCTCTCTTAGATTTTATTTATTTTACCCTTTTAGCAAGTGATCTATTTTTTCTCCTTCCTAAAATTTCAATATTCATTTAAATGTTTCTATGTGCATTTTATAGGCCAATTAATCTTAAAAGATTGTGAAATCTTATAAGTTTATAAAAATTATTAATGAAAGCTTATTATTACTCATATTTATTCACTTAGCTTGTTGTTGAAGTCATTTTCACATAATTACATCATTATTTTTAATTAAATATTGTGAATTAATTAACTGCTGTATTCATTTGATTCTAATAACAATTTTAGAATATTTAGATGAAGGTAAATCATAATCATGCCTTCATTTTTTTCATCTAAAAATAGGATTATCGAAAATATTACATTATTCTATTTTTATAAATTGCATTAGAATAAATATCATAATTAATTTGTAAAGTCAAATTATATACCACCTACTAGAACATACTTTAGATGGCAAAAATAATTATTAAATTGTAATTTGTAATTAATGGGTTAGCATTTGAAGAAATTTAAACAAATATTAAAGAATGAACAATCCAAAGATTTAGCCGGAAACAAGAAAGATCTATAATTGTTTATCGTTGGATAACTGAAAATGTTTTAAGTTGTTTATCTTTCTTTGCTTAATTATGGATTTAACAAAAAGTGAATAGAAGTAGAAAAACATATCTTTCAACAATACTTTAGTTTGTCATTAATTGATATAATCCAAAAGAATTCTAATAAAGGAAGAGAAGGCTAAAATGAAATTTTGTGAATTCTTCTATTAACAATGATATTTTGAGAAAGGAGCATCAAATCGATAGTTAAGTTTGAACTCTGATTTCAGGACAAGGTCAATATAGATGAAAAGTAATTAGAATGAAGTTATAAGAACTTGACGTTATGGAAGTGGAAGTTCAGTATGTTCTAATGAGAACTCTATTCATTTATGGGATGTTAAAACAAGTAATGAAATTCAATCCTCCCATAAACATTATAAAGATGTTAAAGCATAATGTAAAACTCCGCCGTTTTAAAATAGTCCTTTTTCAGGTATTTATTTTTAATTATCCTTTAGTAAGCACAAATTATACAATACTCCTTTTATCAAAAATTCCAAAATTTAAGCATAAGGAACTCTCGATCTTTAAGGAGAATTTGCAAATTATTAAGGTGTAGATCATTATTAAAATTCAAAAGGAATGTTTTGGAAGGCGAAATAGAATTCAACTAAAATTGATACTTAATTCTTAATAATTTTTTACTGTTATTTTTTCAAATATATATCTAATTTTAGATTTGATTAAGGAAAATTTTAGTCACTTTTTCATTTTTATCCATTTTTTTACAATGTTGAAGTATTTACATTATAGGAGAAGTATAAATCTATGAATATATTCAAAAATGGTTGTCTAGTATTTATGCTAAAATGTGATTTACTAAATTTAGAAGTTTATTGTAGAGTTAAACTTTTTTCAAGTGATATTTGCTGTCACATCTAATATCCGTTCCATTTATCATACAAACGATGCGAGCCTTATTATTTTAAATTTATTTAAATCGATTTATGCTTACGTTATCTTTGTCCAAATTACAATATTTATTAGAAATTTAGCTAACATATTCTTTGAGTCTGATAAAGTTTTAAGACATCATTCTTATTTACGCTTGTTTTGATTTATTTACTGATTACTAATTAAGCATTAGATTTGAGAAGTTGATAATCCTAATTTAAGCAATTACTTTAAAAAACAAAATTTTATACTCTACTTTTCCACTTCCTTTCTTATATATATATATTCTTCTTCGTTATTTATGCAATTTCATCAATTTTGCAAATTCCAATTTGAATTGATTATCATATAAAAAATAATCTCTTCAACTTCTTTTAATAATATTTTGAGTTATATTGATAATAATACAGAATACATTTCGCAGAAATATTACATTTTTCAAGTTTTAAATTAACTTTTTAATCAAAATTGTCTTGCCTACATCTAGCCTAACAAAATAAATTATATATTTGGAATTTCTGGATGACATTTATTTAAAGGGCATAATCATACCCATCCTAATTTTTTTTTAATTTTGTAGGTACTTTGATTTCAAATATCACTGATAATTTTCCAATCGCACTCATATGTTTATCAAAATCTATTTTTTGTTTCATATTTTCAATTTCCTCTTGATTAAATGCGGGTAATTATGGATTACTTTAGGGAAGTATTATTATATGCTTGATAGTTTGTATAAGATTGAAGTGCAATTAAGAAAGATTTATTTTCCTGTGCATAACTGTTTAGTACCACTGATGAAACAATTAATGTTTTTTGATAACATTATTATTATTATTACTATTTAACATAAATATAAACTCAATCAATCAGTCGTAAACTATTTGATAATATTAAAAATTTCCTACTTATCATCCATGAAGCTAGTTTTGAGCCATTAAAGGTAATTGTTGTACTTTTGATAACCATTAGGCTTAATTCTTATTCTGGTTTTGCTATGATTATTTTCTCCCAAAGATATTTTTTGTATTGATTATAAAAACTTGTGAAAGATTAATCTTTCCATTATTTATTATTTCTTGGCAGATTTTTAGGGTTCTTCTTTGATATTGTTAAGTATTCATTTTGTGCCACTTTTTCAGAGGGCCCAAAGTGGCTTCAAATTCTATACTTAAAATGGAGTGATCAACAGAGTCTATCCATACTTGAGAAGTTATAAACCTAACTTTTTTAGTATAAGTATGTGATCAGTTATTGATTGTAATGTCCTATTTATCTATTTTCTTTTGAAGGTTGCTTGAATTTTTTATAACATCAATCAAAAAATTAACTCCGAGATCTTCATAATTAAAATCTCCTAATAATCAATTATTAATCGTCTGAGAGTTAAATAACTATCTTCATCATCTTGTTCCAAAAGTATAATTTATATTTCTTATATTCACTATGTCCATAAAAGTAAACATTTATTAATATTAAGTTTAATACAGGATTTATTATTTGAGCAACTATTACATCATGAAAAATCATTTCTTCTTCAGAATTTTGAAAATAGAAGGAAGTTATATCCTGACTTTAAAATTATTGATGTACACCAATAATGACACCTCCTGAATTAGAGGCATCTCTTTTTCTATAATAATGTTTATATTTAACAGAGTCTTATATTGCCTTATTCCTCATTCTGGAAGGCAAATAAGATGTGCCTTTTATGCTTTTATTTCATCAAAAGCAGCTTATTTAATGATCCAACGTTCCAAATACTCATAATATTTGATTCTTTAATTAACTCTCATCTTATTTAATGGGGATATTATTGTAGCTATCAGCTTCAATTCCCATCAACTCTTAAATTTTTGTGAATTTTATTCTTTGATGTTATTTTTCCATAATGTTTGAGGTATATATGGCTCCTATAAGATTAAGTTGATGAGTATGGACCAGATCCACACTTTTCACAGTATAATTCCTACTTCTTCTTCAGACAAGGGTTCATATTATTAGGAGGTGACCTTGACCTTCTTTTATTCATTGAACCTTTCTTTATGGATAATCTTAGAAACTACTTTCTTTATTTCATCAACCAAATCACCTTATTTTTAATTTTATCTTTGTTGTTTTTGCAATTAATATCATTTCAGATACTGAATGAGTAACTTTGTGGAAAAGGAAAGGAAATAGATTATATATTAGTATAGGAAAACCTTGGTGAGACAACAAAGACTCTTTTAGCCCTATCGAATCAGATCATAAACTTTTGACTATATCTTTACCAATCAAGCATGAGAATTTATTTATGATCTCTCAAATCAAAGTTGATTAAATTCATAAATATTTTAATGACCATTGAAAAACAAGGGTGTGTACACCTAACTTAAAGTTTTTAATCAACCTCTAGATTTTACATATCATATGACTATGTGTAAAATGAATAAGTAACACAAATTTGCATCTAAAAACTCATTGAAATCTAACGTTTAGGATGAAAAAATAATCGTAACTTAAAATCTTTACTTTTCCTACACTCCTTTGAAAAGTAAACATCTTGGTGTTAATAGGAAAGTTGTTTCCTATGATTCAACCGAGCTCAGATACCTAAAAATAATCAAAACAAGCAAACAAGGGGTTGATGCTGGAAATGGCAAAAATAAAAAATTGCTCACAAATAATGAAATCTTTAAATAGTATTTAGATAGTGACGTGACTTTTCATTGAATCAACCAGGGATGATTTAAATTAATATCAAATTTATCTTTTTGTTCTCACACAACATATCTCTAGTCTAATCTAATTAAAGATTGGTAGTATTTAGTATTAATCAAACTCTATATGATAATCTTGAATTAGAAACTTAAACAAAAAATTAATTAGTATATACATAAACAAAAGTATTTGAATTAGATGAAACCTTTTTAGGCCATAATAATAGAAAATTCAGTAATAAAAAGTGAATCTAGTTATCAAATAATCGAAAAATAGAAGGAGAATGTTATAATTTTAGTATAAATTAATTGATATTCAATTATTAAATTTAAAGTAAAAATTAAGTGAATATAAATTCGCTATTATTCTTGATAATTTCCAAGATATATCCTATTTAATGTGGATCATGGAAAATAGATCTCTTGGAAAAGTAAAATTTTGAAATTTTATTGAATCAAATTTAGGCAATCATATAAAGAATTTTGTTTATTATGCTTTGATTGCTGCAAAAAAAATCGATAGTATTAATTACCAGAGGAATAGCTATCACATTATTAAACGGGTTCCTAACTAAACAATGCAACATCACTTGATTTCATGCATTTAAAGTTGAACAGAGATGACTCTAGAGATGTTAATCGTAATAATGAAATCTTTTTTGTAGTTTTTTCAACATTTTATGATTTCTAAATAATTTGATCATTTGGCTTTCAATATAAACTAAATTTATTTCCGAGTAAAATTTTGATTTCAGCAATCAAAATATTTAATCCTTCAAAATTTAAGACACCCTTAGTAAATCTATTCTTAATACTTATAGTCGCATTTGTATTAAATAAACCATCATACATATCTGCAGTTTGAATAAGATATTACGATAATGAAAAATGTAGATTTTTTTGTTTATTCAGAGTTTGTTAGTATTAATTTCATGTTAGCGAAATTGATGATCAGTATTTTTAGTCTAGCTCAGGTCGACGTTGCAGGTTATATTATTTCTCTATTATTGATGATCTTAGATGTCACCTTTTGAATTCGTTTGATTAAATAGTAGATTAAAGTCTTAATTATTTAGAGCATTTCTCGAGGGTATTCCTAAAGAGTTATCTTGTCTTAGCTGTGATCTGAGGTTCTGGAAATCAAAAATAGCAATTGAACTTTTGCTTAGAATCAAACTTCAATAGAAGCAATTACTTCGCTATGGTGGGCATGTGGTCAGACTCATTCATATGGCACTCAAGAAGGTTATTTTCATGTGGTTACAAATGAAGTTAAATTTTAAAAAAGTTAATAAAATTTCCATTTTAAATTAAGATTAACTAATAGGCTCTCTAACTAATTAAGTGAGAGGTAAAAAAAAGAGATAGATTTTTAGTAAGTAGAGCCAGAAACACACCTATATACTTTGTAGCGATTATGTTTTTTTTTTCCAACAAATTTAAGTTACAAATAATTAAAAGTAAATTTTTTAAGTGCTTAAGATATAAAAAATAGAACTAAATTAAAATATATCAAGATTAAGAGTAAATAATTGAATAATGATTAATCTGATTCAAAAATTTCTAGTGTTTTTTCCTATGTTTTCGACTAGTAATTAATTACATTTTGACACAAAAGTTATATGTGATGTATTTGTAAAGTATAAATTAGGAATAAAGTTCTTGATTAATAAAGCAAACAATTAAAAAATACAATTCCTAATTGTTTTTAAAAATTTAAATTTGATTGAGATTTAAACAACACTTTTCAAAGTAATCTTGGATAAGTAAATTTAGATTTCTAAGGATAATGGGAGAGAGATGATTCAACAAACTTAAAAATATTAGTGAAACAATAAAAAATAAGTTGTTGATTTAGAATTTTTAAGAAAATTTTACTGTAATCATATTTGCTCTATCAGAACTTAAATCTGATTCCATTTAATTGCAATTAATAACAACGCACAATCAAGTTTCAATATGAAGTTCTATTCAAATCCAAAATTTTGGATTAAAAAGGATCATACTAAATAATCGATGAAATGCTTAATATTGTTCAAAAAGTTTCTAATGCCAGCCATTAGTTGTTAAAAGAATATATTTGTTGAGAAAAAAATTGATATTTATAATATGAATTTATAAGCAACCTTTTATTATTAATAAATATAATGAAAAGGAAATGGCTTAAAATTTTCTTGAAGTTGTAAGGCTTTTAACTCTAAAACCCTAAATTTAATTAATTGAATTTACTAAACATGAGGTTTAATTCATTTCATTTAATTACATTTATTAATAAATATCCTAGAATGTTTCAATTACACTTTCAAAATTTATTCTCCTTTGAAAATTTTGTCCTCATTCAAGAATTTATTTTCTCTTTTAATTTTGACATTTGCATTTTTCATAAAAAGGCATCTCTAAAAATCACAGATGTGAAGGAAAATATATTAATAAAAAAACCTAATTATCATAAAATTAGATATTTTTTCAAAGGAATATTCATAATTAAAAAAAAATCAATTATGATGAAGCAGTAAAATTAATTTTGTTTAGACAGTAAATTAGCAAAAAGAATGAGGTTTTGGCAAAAATCAGGTAATGCATATGAAGAGATTATGACAATTTGAAATATAAAACCCTCATACTAGCTTTGCAAATCCAAAATTATCAAAATGATTATTCTCTAAAATAAATGGCTTGCTTTCGATGTTATTTTTTTACATAATATAATGAGCTACAATTTACAATACATTCTTTGATTCTTGCAAGGTCTGAAAAGAATGTCCTTAATCTAGAACCTAAAATTTTTTAGATATTGATCGATAAGTTTTGAAATGTTATTAAATTCAAACTGATTTAATTTCAAATTTTACCTTTACTGATTCTATTAATTTCAAAAAATTTCTATCAAAGATTAACTCTTAATCGATATAATATTCCTCCATAAGTAGATTTATTTTATGCATAGATAATAAAAGGGAGTCTTTGAAGGTCTATTTTTATCATTCAATATTTTTGCTGAATCTAAGAATCCCTTTTCATCATTATCCTTTATATTAAATAATTAATTATCTTCCAAGTCTTTTTCCAAATTTAATTTTATACCAATTTAATGCGATTAATAAAACTCTTCTTTAAAATAAATTGCAGTTTCGAAACTTCATGTAAAGTGCAATTTTTTATAATACCAAACCACGTAATCACATCAGAATTTTGTCGTTTTTCTTTTCAGTAGTGCAAATTATTGATATTTTTAATAAATAGCTAAGGATTCATTATTTTTATCACCCATAAAGATGAATTCTCTATTTTTAACAAGATTTTAATTAACCCAATCCTTTTGGATTATTCCCTCATTTCTTAAAAATTTTGAATTGAATTGTTCAATTATTAATTATAAAGTCTTAATAACTTCAACAATCCAATGTGTTGTGATGAATGAGTTAATCATTGATATTGAATGATTGTATTGGATTTGACGGCAAAATCAGCTATGAATAAAAAATATATTTTCAAAATCAGGCCGTAAATTAAATGTAATTATAGAACATGAACATAAACTAAACTAAAATTCTTTTATTAACCCTTATTATTATCATCACACAACAATAAGATATCCTGGTTTATTATTTTTCTTTGCATTTCTATATTCTTTTGATTATTTTTGAAATAACCAATTTTTATTTATAACAGCATGAATACTGATTGAAATTTGGGTTTCATTTCCCATATGAAAATATTATGAACAAAGATGAGCATCATATCAAAATATTGTTGAAATTGTTGATTGAAAATCAAACAAATAATCAAAACCTTTTAGAAGTATGATGAAATTTAAAATTAGAACATGATCCTATTCATATGTCTTCTCAAGTTATAAAGAAAGCCTTTAAATATCTTGAATCATAGGCCTAGACAATTTTATTATATAACAAAGAGTGAGGCTTAAATAAATAGATTTTTATAAGATAAACTACAAAGAGTAAAAGAGTGCTAGATTAAAATAAAATAATGTCAGAAATAATCAGATAATTTTATAAAGAAATATTGCAAAAATTATGCTATATATCAAATTTTTTTTAAATGCGACTGAATAATCGTAATCAGGCGAATTGATTTATATTTAAATTGTACAAAGGTTTAATCAAAAGTCATTGTAAAAAGAAAAAATTGAAATATTTATTGTTGACATCCTTTTATTTTAGCCCTGGAAATTAAACAACGCTATAATTATTAGGAGACAATCAATATGATAAGAAATAATAAATGTATATTTTAAATATTTTGATAAATTGAAGAGTAGTGTAATTTAATGAAGAATAAACATTTAACTCAATTCAGCACTATTTGAAAATTAAAAGTAAAATTAATTTAACACTTTCAAAATTAATTTTAATTCAATTTATAGGCTTAATTTTACTATTACTGATAAATCAATAGGTTAAATTCTTTTAAGATTATAATCCATAAAAATTATGGAGAAAATAAAATAAATAATTGGTTCAAGTTTTATTATTATAAAATATTTTTAAGTAACCCCTTGAAAATCTGGATGGA
>JPFL01000081.1:14625-79520 GCA_000733385.1 Paramecium biaurelia
TAAAAAAAAAAACAAGACTGAAAGAGAAAATTAACTGAAAAACCTTCAAGTTAAAAGAATATGCTAAAATAATATTCTAGCGTGAAGCAATGTTTGAAAAAAATTACAGCAAAAAGTTAAAGCTTCTTAATTACGATTATTAAAAATATAGAAGAATAAACAAATATAATAATAAGAATAAAATAAAGTTCGAGCATCAATATTATTACTTTATTAATTCCTTGTCCTATCATAGAAAATTACATGAGTATGGTAGAATTGAAAATACGCACCTTATTAATACATTTAATCGACAATAAAAATAATTTGATTTTCTAAAGAAAAGTTTTAATAACGACTTTTGAAATATTAAATGAATCAAAAAAATATAAGTTTATTTTTAATACCTTTGAACGGAAAGTATTATCAATATTTAGCCTCTCCATCTAAATTTGAATAGTTTTACTATATTTTAGATTATGTTGTGGTTTGTATTTTTTTGTTTAAATTTAGTTTATCATTCTTAAAAATGAGATATTGGTTATACTAGATTAAGTCCTCCATAAACTAATTTGCTTTATGGAGTTATTAATAGATTTCAATAAATCTTACTTTAAATCTGTTTCACCTTAATTAACTAACCTAATGTAATAGACAGAATGAAGAAGATATTGCCGAGTTTAAATTATCTTGGATTGTATCCAAATTCTAAAAAACAACTTTTTGCTATTATTTGTTGTCTCAGTGTGCATGCTAATCGACATTTTTCAGGTTTATTTTGTTAATTAATTATTCAAGAAGGTGTTTACTGAAATCATATGAGTAGTTGCTCTGCCATCCAAAGAGTGTTCTTAAGAAGGGTACTATGAGCATTAATTAAAAAAAATATTTGTAAATTAATTTTAGATATGTGCTTGTAGAAAAATTGGAAGAGTATGAATATGGGAACTTGTATCCATTTTATGAATGTATTTTTGCAAAGATGAATGCGAGTGAAGAAGTCTGGGTATAATATTGGTATAAGTTTCTGTTTTTGATAAGAGATTTACATCAGTAAAAAAATAACGTGATAATAAATAATTAAACATCTAATAAAATGAATGTTAAAATTGTGAATGTTATTAAAGAATATAATATGATTTATTAGTAATACAAGATTATTTGTAGAGATAGATACTATGCCATGCTGATTAAAACAATTTTGATGATCAAGCATGAAATGTTACTTAATTTGCAGATGCTATAACATTGGTTAAGAATATAGCAAAAAGGCAATCTTAATCACTGAGAAGGTTGCTAGTGATGTAAATATGAATCAGATTAATTCAGATAATTTATGTTCATCTATTTTTTTTTCCAAAGACCTCCTTTTGTAAAAAAAGAATAGTGTAATGATAGTAATAACATTCAATTAGATTTGTATAATTAATGAATTTCTTAATGGAATGTTTTTAATACATAATAGTGACAAATATATTACACTATAATTATGATAATTCTTAAGAGATGGATTTCTAGTTATTCTCAAGAGAATAATTTATTGTATTCAATATATTTAATTCTAAAAGAAATTTCTAAACTACTATTACAACTGCTATCAACTAAAAGTATATAATTCAACATCAGGGTTCTGTTAGGATTATCATCTTAGAGATTACTTTTTTCTATTTAACGATTGAATCAATTCTGGAGAAATTTATTTAATAGGTCAACATTCCTTATATCATTAATGTTTTTATACAAAATGACTTATCAGCTAATTTCATATTGTTAATTCAATAATATACTTTTATTTACTTGTAAATAAACATTAATTCTTAAATTTTACTTAAGTTGATTTTTTTATATAAATAAGACCAAACCTCCATGGTATATAAATATTCTTTAAATTTAGAGATCATAAAAATAAATAAGATTATGTGGTTGATATTAATACTCATCTAAACAGTATTAGGATAGGAAGAATACAATTAATATTCTGCGTTATTTGGAACAGATGAAAATTTGTGTCCTGAGTTACATACATTTGTGCCTGACATGCATCCACATTAGTGTGTTTGTAGTTATTGGTATTATTCTTAGCTTATGCTTCGATTTGCAGAGGTGTAGCATAAGTAGAAGTAAAAACTTAAACAAATGGAACATAATATGTATGCCATCCAAGATATCAACCATTTGGAGTAGGGACTCCAACTAAAGACACATTTTCAGTTCATTGTGGATATGAAAATTACAACTTATTGTTAATGGAATTGTTAGAAGATGGACATTATAAATATTCTTGTTTAAATGGTATTCTTAGCTAATAAAATAGGGTTTTTTGCTTCTTTGTTGATGAGATGTTTGATAGCTGTATATATGTAAGAAAAGTATTCATGTCTATTTTGTAAAATTCCATTCAAAGGATATCAATGTATTGATGTTAGAGAATCGTATGATAGTTATGAGACAAATCCTCCAAAAAGTAATTCAAATATGATTATTAAAGTATGTGATTATAGATGTACTTAATGTTCAAGTGATGGTTTTTGTTATATTTGTAGAATGGGATTTGTGAAAAAATATTCTGATTCTAAAGATTGCGAAGTTGGTAATTAATAAATTAAAAATTGTAGATTGTTAAGGTTCGAGAAGTTGCTCTATGAACACCGGTTAACTTGTTGTAGGTTCAGATTGCGCTTTTAAATATTATTGGGATAATAATTTGAGAAAATGTCTTCGTAAATATATTAACAAAATTATTTTATAGCCTTTTTTTACTATTGTGCTACCGGTTATGCAGCAAAAGATTGGCCATAGGAAACTTGTGAAACTTGCTTCAATGGATATTATAGAGGTTTAATAAGATTGTCTAGTTCTGTTTACTTTTGTTTTGGAATAGATTGGAATTGTCATAATCATTAAACTATGTAATCCACAATAGATTATTATGGCAATTTTATATATAAAGTAATAATTTTATAACATAAATAGACAGTTTGCCAATAATGTATTCCAGGAAGAATGTAAAAATAAGATTGGAATTCGTGCTTATGTAACATTTAATTTATAAGTTTTTAGATGTTAGAAATTTTAAACGTGATTGTATTATCTTAGATCTTTAAGAAATTAATTGCATAGCCTGTTGGCCATCATTGCATTACAACCAGATGGCACATGCTAAAAGATGTAGTGTGAATCATAATGTTCAACTTGTTTGGATACCAATCCAAGTTTTTGTACAACATGCGATATCACATAAAATAAAATAGCTGATAATGGTATCTGTAAATGCTTACCAAATTCTGGTTTATAAGAAAATAACTGCCCACTTTGTATTGAGGGCCATTGCTAAGAATGTGAACTTGAGGATTTTTATTCATGTATTTCATGTAAAGTAGGATAAACAGAACACTAGTCAATAATAAATGCATTTGTTAATCTGGTTATTATGATCCTTAAAATGAAGATTAGATTTGTCTTCGTATATTTGCAAAATCCTATTTTAGCTTGTGATATTTCTTGTGTAAATTGTTTTGGTCCATCAAACTTAGAATGTACTGAATGTTTAGAGGAAAGCATCTCAAACAGAATTAAAGTTAATGATTCTTGTCTATGTAAAGATGGATATGCTGATTATGCTTAAAAGGAATAAAAATGTGGAAGTATTAACAATAATTAATTTTAGAATGTCACCCAAGATGTCAAATATGTTTCTAAGCAGCTTATGAAACTACACATTAATATTGTCTAACATGTATAACTGGATAGAATCGTGTTGTTTCAGAAACTTCTATTTGTGATTGTAAATTAAATTCTGGTGATCTTAATGGTACTTTAGAAATTTGCATAGGCACTTTCACAAATTATACATAGTTTGTTATTATACATGTGGAATCTGTAATGGTACTGAACCCATAAATTGTATATAATGTGAATAAAGCACTTTTAGAGAATTGACACCTTTAGGAGAATGCTCATGCAAATAATCATATTATGATGATAATACAGATAATATAGAATGCTAAAGTAAGATATTAAATTTAATTTATAGGGTGCCACTATTCATGTTTAACATGTGCAAACAGTACTGAAAATGATGCATGTGTAGAATGTCCTTCAACCGGAAAAGCTAACACATCAGGCAGTTAATTTGAATGCAATTGTATTAATGAAAATACTTTTGATGATGGATTTTCACAAGAATGTCAATAATGTGATAAATAATGTAAATCATGTAATGGTCCTCTTTCATCAAATTGTCTAACATGTGATACAAATTATAGATAAATGGAGTTAACATCTTGTCTATGTCCAGCTGGATACTATGATATTGGGGAATTAGAATGTGCAAGTAATCATATTTATATAAAAATAGAATGTCACTTTTCTTGTTACTAATGTTTTGATAACACTTCTGAAAGTTGTATTTTTTGTTCACTTGAGCTTCGTTTTAGAGTATTAAAAGGAAATTTCTGCAAATGTATTGATGGATATTATGAAGTAACAGGAATTGCTTAGTGTCAAAGTAAATATTCTAATATTTAATAATCAATTAGAATGTTCATATAAATGTGATACTTGCGAAAATCAAGCAGAAAAATGTTTGAGTTGTCCATTAAATTCTTCACGTATACTTGATTCTGTTAAAGGATGTTTTTGTCCAGGAGAGTTTTATGATAAAGAAGATGAATTTGTTTGTCAAAGTAATTTTCATACTTATTTGAAGGATGCCATTTCAAATGTAAATCTTGTAATGGAAAGAGCTATGATAACTGTCTCTCTTGTGATTCTCTTGCTAATAGAGAATTAATAAATAATGAATGCAAATGCTAACCACATTACTTTGAAATGGAAGTTTAGGAATGCACTAGTATTAATATTTTATTTTAATCAAGCTTGTAGTGCACTCTGTTATGAATGTATTAACAATTTTGAAAATTGTACTTCATGCAATAGTGATAGATATTTAGTTCAAGGTAAATGCAAATGTACTACTAAATTAAATGGAGGAGCAATAAGTACATTTGAATATAATGGGATGATTAAATGTTAATGTATAAAATCAAATAATAATTAGAATGTCATTATTCATGTGGAGCATGTGGAGGAATTGAAGAAGGAGATTGTACTTTTTGTGTAGATACTGATTAAAGATTATAAGTTGGAAATACTTGTGTCTGTAAAGAAGGATATTACGATGCTGGATTGCCAGTTTGTTAAAGTATTAATAGGTTTTGATAGATAGAATGCAATTACAAATGTAAAGGATGCTCAAAGCAATCTGAAAGTTGTACTTCTTGTCCTAATATAGATATATAGAATATATGTATTTTAAAATTAAAAATAAAATATAAATTAAAAAAATTTCCATAATCAATTTTAATAGCTTAAGATAATTTGTTTCAGGTTTCAATAAATGCCAATGTATCCAAACTTATTATGATGATGGTTCGAATGAAGTTTGTTAAAGTAATTATATTATTTATCATTTAAAGAATGCCATTATTCATGCCTCAGATGCAATGATATTGAAACTAAATGTGAATTATGTTCAGTTGAATCTAATAGAATCTATAATGATCTTCTTTTTTCCTGTGATTGTAATATTGGATATTATGATATTGGAGTTGAAAATTGTTAAAGATGTCACTACTCTTGTTTAACTTGTAATTCCGCTATTCAGTGCATTTCGTGTGTAGAAATGAATACTTCAAATAGAATATTTTATAATAATACATGCCAATGTTTATTTGGATATTATGATAATGGTTCCTCAATAACATGTTTAAAATGTGATATTTAATGTTTAACTTGTGTTAAACAATCTTATTAATGCTTATCCTGTCCATAAACAAGAAAAATAGAGACAAATTGTTAATGTCAGTAAGGATATTATCATGTTGGCTTATAAATTTGCCCATAATGTGATTCTAATTGTCTTACATGTTAAAGTTCATCAAAGAATTGCACATCATGCGATTCTAATGAATTTAGAGAACTTAACTTAATAACTTCAACATGTGATTGCTAATTAGGTTATCTTGAAATTAATGGAATCTGTCAATAATGCTAGTTAAGTTGTAAAACCTGTTCTTAATCTATAAATCATTGTACTTCTTGTGTATAATTTCGAAACTTAAAAAATAATGATTGTATTTGTAATGAAGGAATGTATGAATCAAATGTTGATAAATCATGTAAATTATGCAATAAGACTTGTTCAACTTGTGCTATTTCTAATAATAACTGTTTAACTTGTTCAATTGAAAATTTCAGATAATTTACGTCTGGAAATACTTGTGAATGTAAACAAGGCTATTTTGAAGATCCTATTACTTTGAATTGTGAAATATGCTCAAGTTCCTGCTATACTTGTACTTTATAATATGATAATTGTACAAGTTGTGATTCTAGTCTTCATTTATCATTAGTCATAAATAAATGTCCATGCACATAATCTTATTATTTTAATCCTTTGACTATTTAATGTGAATGTATTATTTTAAATAAATAAATAGAATGCAATATCACTTGCCTAGAATGTGAAAATAGTAACTAATGCACATAATGTAGATTGACAACCAGACATTATGATGCAGGTTAAAAGAAATGCTTATGTAATGATGGATATTATGAAACAAATTAATAAAATTGTTAATGTAATTAAATGTTAAATACATTTTTAGAATGTCATTTCTCAAGTGAGACTTGTAATAATGTGAACACTAACTGTTTAACATGCTTAAATATATACAAAAGAATTTTTAAAAATAATCAATGTTTGTGTATTGATGGCTATTTTGATGCAGGAATTGAATTGTGTTAAAAATGCAATAATATTTGTAAGACCTGTTAGTTTTCTGCTTCAAACTGTTTATCTTGTTATGAAATTGAACATTACAGATATTATTCAGGATAAAAGTGTTTATGCAAGCCTGGTTATTATGAATCGATAGAGATATGTTCTAGTAATCTATTTTAATAATATTTAGAATGCTCAAATGAATGTTTAACCTGTTAAGGTTCTGCCGATTATTGTACCAGTTGTGATACCAATTCAAAACGAGTTGATCAATCTATTATCCATAAATGTCCTTGCATTTTTGGATTTTATTCAGATCAGAATTTGAATTGTTAAAGTAAATTTCAAGAATTAAATTAATAGAATGTCATATTAAATGTTAGACTTGTATAACTATAATGACTAATGCTTAAGTTGTAACTTCTAACAAAATTCATATCGAAATCCTTTATCAGATTAATGTAATTGTCAATAAGGTTATTTTGATGATGGAACATAACTTTAATGCTAAAACTGTAATTTTTAATGTAAAACCTGTTAAATTGAAGCAAATAATTGCCAAATCTGCTAGAGTTAATTACGAATAAATCCCCCAAAATGCAATTGTTTGGATGGATATTATGAAGATGAGTATCATTAAATTAAATAACTCATTTGTTAAAGTAAATTTATTATATAAAATAAGTTTGTGCTTCTTAATGTAATACATGTAAATTGTAACCTACAAACTGTTTAAGTTGTAATCCTGGAAGAATTGGCAAGGATTGCAAATGTATTGATGGAACTTTTGAAATTGGATTAATTTTATGTTCAAGTAATAAATTAGTAAAGTTTAATTAGAATGTGCATTTTAATGTACTACTTGTGAATTAGATCCTTTAAATTGCAAGACTTGTAAAGGTAATAGATTTCAAGAGCCTAAATGCATTTGTTAATTAGGATATTTTGATGACCAATTAAATGAAGATTGTTAAAAATGTGATCACACCTGTTTAGAATGCAATATTAATGGATGTTTATCTTGTAAAGGAAATAGATTATTAAATGAAGAAATGAATTGCCTCCCTCCACAAAACTCAGTTTGGTATGATAGTACACCAAGTATAATTTTCCAATAAACATTTAGCTTGTGAAGTTGCAGTTCTTAAGGCATATTTATCGGATGATCTTACTAAGATTATTATTCATTTTGATTTTCCTTTAAATCCAAAGGGCTTCAGTTCATAAATCTAAATTAATAAATGTTTGTAAATTTTTGAGGTAGAAACGGTCTAAAGCTTTGGTTAAAATTCTGTTTGTTACCTTAATTCAGAAGATAATTAAGAATTATTAATCTAATTGGGTGAAAACTCGAAAATAAAAGTTGGTCAATAACTCCTATTTAAAAGTAATTCCTTATCTCAAATTAATTGTGAAACTACTTTACGCATATTTATCTTTGATATATTATAAATGCCAATAAACCAAATTCCTCCATAAATTTAATATAATGTGCCTTTATATAAACTAAATCCTTTATAAGATAATTCAGTGTATATAAAATCAATCAAAAACAATGGAAATAGAAAATTAGATAATATTATTTGGAGTTGTTAAGTGAATGCGATTGAAGATAGCTCTACTCTTAACTAATTTTTAGATTAAATTAATTTTGTTTAAGAATATAATTTAATTTTACCTAAACGTATTTTACCAAAAGATGCATAACTAAAGTTTAAGATCTAATATGAAAATTTCATCCATATCATCTCCTAAACAGAATTTACGATATATACTCATTCAGGAATTCTTCCACAAATTAATCTTAATGCAAAAATTTCTTATTTTGTCTATTAGGCAATTAAAATTGGGGTTTCTGCTGGAAATTCAGATTAATCAGCTTCAAAAGATAATTCTTAATATTATATTCAATTGGAAGAAATCGATAGATATCCAAAAAACTCAATTTCCTCTTAATTAAACTCTTCAAGTTTATCGAGTTCCTTTGAAATGATCTATACAACTATTCCATAATACACTTTGAGCCCAAATTCAACATATACATTTTTAGTGACTGCTACCAATATCAATACTAACCAAACCCAATAGTAAAATTTGACTGTTGATATTCCATTTTCTGGATTTATTTGTTAGTTCAACAATGGAGGAATTTAAAGTATAAGAAGAGATCTGAATTTAAAAATAGAATGCAAGGATTTAGACACACTATTTGATTGGAATAGTGATACAGATTTGTCTATTTAAGTAGTTTGTAAAGATCTATAATTGAACAGTACATGTTAAAATGAACAAAAGCAAATCATTAATGTTAATACGAACTCTACATTTTAATTCATAAGGAGGAATTCGATTTCCGCCTTCAAAGTTTAAGAATGGACTGTAATTGTTACAAAATTTTAACAAAGTTAAAAGTTTGCTTAAATTATTGTTTACCTTGATGATGATTTCCCTATACTAGACCTAGAATTCAATAAAGGTTATTTAATGCGAAAAATTAATAATTATGAATAACTAAATTTTACATTTCTAATCCCTTTTGATTAAAAACAAAACCTATTAGATCTATCAATTGCAATTATTTATAATTATGAGATAATTGAAATACTGCAACCACAATATATTTCCCATTAATTTAAGATATTTAACAGCATTAAAGAATTAAATTTTGGTGATGAGATCAATCTAAAATTTGCAGCTTAATATACAAATAATATAATTAATATATTAATTTTCATTTAAAAATAGTCTATATCATGCCAAGCCAAAATAATTTAATATTATCTATAAATTTGCCTCCTTAATGTTCGAAATTATTTATCATTCGTTCAAATAACTTAGCCCTTACTGATTTTGTAGTAGTAAGTAGTTGTGACCAATCAAATGATTCTCCTTATAAATATTAACTTATGTTATTTTTGAGAGAATCAGACTTAACTGATTTTTTAAGAGGAGCTTCAGAAAATTCCTTAATTCTTTATCCATTTTAAACTTAAAATTAATTTTAAATTTAAACTCCCACACTTATTGACTCTTCAAAAATTGGAATTTTAGTTTAAATTCTTGATAGTGGAGGATCAATTACACAGATTTTTGAATAGATTGATGTAAAATTTGCAAAAATTTAATTTTAGAATTTGAATTTATAAAACAAGATATCATTGCTATTTGAAGCAATGAATTGAAAATGCGACCAGTTACATTCTAAAATTTATCATAATATAGTTTAATAATCAATTTTGGCAGATTAAAATGAAAATATCCTGAAATTTTAAACTCTAAAATTATATAAACAGTTCTTAATTCAATCAAATTAAAGCAAACCTTAAAGTACTTTATCAAATCAAAGTTGCTTTGATACAAACTCAATCCATTTATTTATTACAAACAATTCCACTCAACCTGAAATTAATTTTACAGCAATAATAGAAACCTTAAAAGAAAATACTCAGAATTTAAATAGAAGTCAATAATATTTTAAGAAAATAATAAGACAATTTAAAGAGGACCTTTAACTAAATTAATACACATGGAATGAATAAGTCTTTCAACAATATTAAAATTTGTAAGATTGCTTAAAAAGTTTATTATACTATCTGGATGAAATTTATTCAAATTTCAGAAGCAACCTAAAATACAGTTATAGTAAAATAAAATCCTCTAGTTCTTAATGGAAATGAGATTATTTGGGAAATAAAAAGAAGATCGAAATCATTTTTTAATCAATACTTTTACATTGAACCAACCCAAGAGGATTTCCTTGTAGATTATATTTAATTTGAATCTATTTATTTTTAAACAAATCCTTTAAGATTCACTTCAGATCTGTAAGATTTACTATAAACTTAATATAATGACTCAACCTTGCAAATATATCCATTGAATTACTACATAACTTCATTGAAAAATTCTTATCATAATAGATTTATATCATATGAAAATTTTTCATCTATTTATGGTACAAAATTTGGATCCTATGAAGTTTGCTCAAATACTACATAATTTTAATCTTAATATGAAATTAAGTGCGTAATTAGAACAATTTCTGGAAATATTTATTAGTGTAAATTAAACAGAGTGCTAAATAACGATACTATAGATCTAACTTGAGAATGTAATAAGTTTGGTGATATTTTCCTTTTAACCTCTGCAAATTTTAGCATTGCAAATGAAAACAATACTATTATTTAAATATCTGATCTTGATATTGATTCAACATCTGAAAATTAATTGATTTTACAAATATGTACGAGCTCTTTATCATTCATTTATATGGCTATTTATATCGTTTATAAATATAAGGATTACAAAAAAGAGTAAGAGAGGTGTGATACTGAATAAAGGAATCACTTTTTATTGCTTAATAGGGTTAATATTTACAATGCATAGAGGAACCATGAGAATGATGATTTAAAAAATTTTGTTTATAATACTATAGAATTTTAATTCCTATATTTCTCATGGTCAAATTATTTGAAATTGACTAAATGAAAAAGATTTCTTTTCAGAAAATATAATAAAAATGTTAATAATATGATTTTTCATTTTGTCTTCTTAAACTTACCATTTATTTTTGAAAATACTTATACTTTTAGTAAAATATCTCATTCTAAAATAGTTAACTGATTAGATAATCTAATATAATTGTTGAATTTCAATTAAAGGAAAATAAAATTTTCTATTCGAAATAAAAATTTAACTTCAGAGTAAGTTATCATTAAGTTTGTCCTAATTAAAACAATATTATTTTTTCAACTTTAATTTTAAAACACTTAAGTTCTGTATTAAATCCTACAAAACCTTTTTTACTTTATTAAATCAATCATATATTAATTTGTCTAACATTCTTCGATATTTCAATAACTTCATCTTAATTTAGCAATAATAATCATTAGAATTATAAAAGCTTTAAAATCTTTTAATTCATGTAACACAAGCTAGCATAGCCCCAATTCATTTGAAAATCAAACTATACTTCTTCCAAAATTCTCTATAAACCTATTCCTTGTTATTTTAAGAGCTTTTCTCAGTAATTTTACTTGTAACATTTATCCTCTGTGAAATGATTTATCTATGTTAACAAGATATATAATTATAAGTAATGTAAAGAAGTTAGTGCATAATTTATCCTCACATTTGGTCAAGAATGCATATATGAAGATGTAAATATTTAAGACAAATTATAATATAATAAATCAGATTGTATTTTTTTTAATTATTTATTTAATATATATATTTAAATTTATTATTATTTAAGTGATTACTCTTGAATAACTTTCACTAAATGAATAATTGATTATTAGTATTTTATGTAATTTAAACTGCTTTTTATCTAAATTTGATGCTATCATTATTACTTTCAATATATTGTAAAAAAGAAAATTGTTCAAATTTAATTTAATTATCATAAATTATAGTTAAATAAATTTATTTAAGGAATCGAAGCCACGAGGTATAATTTATCAGACATTTCAGAAGACAAATGGATAAATTTTTGTAACATTCTAAAACTAGTAGAAAGTAATCATTAGAAACTCAAAACAGTTTATAATCACAAAAATTATTTTGGTATCAATATTATGTGATACAATTAAAGTTTTACATAATTTTATTGTTTTTAAAGTTCCATATAGTTCAATATCATATTATGATTAAATTCCTTTACGTTCATTTGAGATATAATTAAATGGGATATATCAAATTTGGAGCCAAAAAATAATTAAAATATAGTTCTAGTTATTCATATTTTGGTTATGCAAATCAGTATATAAATAATAATATAAAATTATATCGTTAATATTATAAAATTCTTGATTACGTAATTTTACTTTGGACGTATAAAATTTCCCAAGCTGATTTGATGACATAATATGACATCAAATTTTCTTTTAAACCTACATTAATGAGAAAAATATTATCTAATAAAATAATAATATTCAATGTTGACTAAATTGCTTCTAATTGCATTTACAATAAAATAGTCTTATTCTTAACGCTAGAACGATTAATATCCTTAAAATTCATTTCTAGAAGATTCATTTATAAGTTATTAAGATCCTTATGGTGTTGACTATTAAGAAGATGAAAGCAATGGTAAAGATGCCCTGTTTTACTTTCATTAATATACTAATTTTATTGGATGGGCAATTCTAGTTGATTTAGGGATTATTGCAAATAGATATGGTATATTGTTAAAGAAGAAATATGACATTCATGCAATCATAATGAGTATTGTGGTTTTACCTTCAATCATAACCGAATTATATATGATAATTTCAGGATATACTCCTCAACTATATGGGAACCAAAACCTATAGGGATTGCATTCTATAATTGGATATATATTTTTGGGAATGATGATTATTCAGTTGTTAGGAGGAGTTATATTAAAGTTTTGTATTCAATCAGTAAACACATAAACACATCTAAAAATAAAATCCCTTTTACATATATATTCGGGATACATAGTATATTTTCTTGGAAAAATCTAATTAGGATTTGGATATTATATGACCTATCAAAAATAGAATGGTAACATAATATCTTTTTGGTGTGTATATGGGTTTATATTTTTATGGAGAATCATTTTTGAATTCTTTTATCAAAATGGAAAAATATACTCTATACTTAATAAACAGAATTAACAGCCAAAAGAACACTCTGGAACACTTTAAGATTCATTATTAATCTAATATATTGAGTAGAATGGTATGATATATTTCTCAATAATTAGAGTAATCTCATATTTACAATGAATTTCAGAATAAATTATGGCTGATTTTTAATGATGAAATCATTGATTTAACAGAATTTACACATCCAGGTGGTTAATATATTTGGGAAAGAGTAAAGGGTAGAGAAGTATCTAGATTTGTTTATGGAGGTTGTGGATTAGAAGATGGAACAGCCATATAGTATCCTCACTCTTAAAATGCAATAGTATTATTGAAAAATCACATTATTGGATCATTAAATAACATTGCATTCACAATTCCTAATGATGAAAATACTGCAATAAATAGTACATAATGGAAATTGGAAACAGTTACTAAATTAAATGATAAAACTAGCTATTTTGGATTTACCAATTCTAAATTTAATATAGTATCTCAATTCACTACTATTCATTCATTTGGCAAATATTTTCAAATATAATCGATTTAATCTAAAAATACTCCAATTCGATAATATACATGTATTGCTTCTATGGCTCCTGAAAATGTTGCCTATAGAAAGGAACTCGTTAAATACATTGATTATATATATACAACGAAATAGTAAGCCAAGGTTCCCTAATAACCTAAATACCTTAAGGAATTACCATTGATAATAAAGTGTTACGAATCAAAAAATGGTTTTTCATAATATATCCATAATCATAAGGATGAGATCTATGATATTTAGGGACCTTATGGACCACCTCATGGCATACCTAATAGAGGCAAAATTGTTATTATTTGCGGAGGAACTGGAATATTTCCATTTTTAGATTTATTTGATTTTCTACTAAAAACTATAATCCATCAAATTGCATTAAATAAGTTTGGTAAATAAACAGCTGATAATTTAAATCCTTATGATTGCTAATTTGATCCAAATATTCATATTACTTTATTTTTTGCTGCAGCCAATAAAACAGAATTAATTGGATCTGATATACTATTTCCAATAATCTAATTATAAAAATATTTAGATAAACCATTTTTGAGATTGATCATAAAAATAAAAGACAAACTTGAAGGAATAGAAACTATAGAAGAGAGATTTAGTAAAGAAATGTTTGATAAATTCTTGGGGAAAACCTTGGATTATTAAAGATATTTAATTTGCGGACCTCCTCCAATGTAAGCATCAGTACCAATCATCCTTTAAGAAATGGGAGTATAAACCAGATTCATCCATTTTATCTGATTAATTATTTACAAATCTTATAATTTTAATTGAATTTATAATAATAACAGATTGTAAATACTAAAGTTTATAGTGTCAGACTTTATTCCTGAGTTCCAATTTGTTTTTATATAAAATACTGGCTAGAGTTTATTGAGGATCAAAATTAGCCCCACAGTTTATTGTAAACAATTTAGAATCAATGTATTATTAAAATTAATATCAATATTCGCTCAATGAAAATACGCCTATTATTATCATACAGTCATTATAGGAGTTATAGATAATGCTTAATATATTGTAGTTTTACTTGTATAGAATACGAGCAATACAATTCATAATAAACTTCAAAATACTACACATTGATTGAATTGAATATCAGAATTTAAAAGGTTTTAATAAATATGAAATGAATCCTGTATAAAACATGTGAAAATTTAACTATTTACACAAATTACAAATTTACTATTATTATGACAAAATATTTATTAGGATAGGTTCTTCTAATTAATTTTAGAGGAAAGATGTATATAATAAATAGATTTCTACACAGTTTAGAAATTTTAATGAGTTCAACAGAATAAAATTCCAAAAATCATTTTATTTGCAATATTTTCTGATTTTTTGCTATTATTATATATATTTTTTACAATTATAAGATCACATATATCATCGCTATTATTGTTGAGTTACATTATTAATTTTGTAAGCGGTTTTAACAAATCAATATGTCCATCCACACCGAAATGATGTTAAAAGAGAGGTCTAAAGATGAAATACAGCATCAACAATCTTTTTATACATTTATGCTTATTTTTCCTTAAATCAATTCAAACTAGAAATTAATATCCAAAATTTATTGAATATTTTTCTTTCTCAGTTTTCTCAAAATTAATAAATCAATTATTTTTTAAATAAAATGGAAAAATTAACCAAAATTGGATTCTGACATCAAAAGAGTATATAGGATATGCTCACGAATGGCAATAACAATTTATGTTTATAGCTGATTATACTCTTTAGGAATAGAATCCAGTCCATATATCATAGACCAATAATAAATATAAATGAATTTATATGTGAAATTTAATTTTGCTTCATCATTTTTATCGAAACTGTTTGATTTATTTTTAATTAAATTAGATTTTCTTTTTTTATACCATATTGGTAATGATATAAAGTTCATAAATTGATGTTTTCATCTATAACTCATAACAGTACATTATTGAGTAGATTAGATAAAATCAAACCTTATCTAATAGATTAAATAAAAATATTATTAGAATTTAAAAGGTAATAAATAATTTTGACTTATGATAATAAGTCAAGTAGAATAAAAAAGAAATAATCAATGTTCTGAATAATAATTATCAAATTGATTACGTACTTGTATGAAATAGAATAAGAATAACACTTAAAACAATAAAATCTTGTAATGATCAAATCTAATATCCAAATATTCTTAAATTAATTAAACATAACAAATTTCATATGAACTTATCATATTAACTTTACTTATTGTATTTAATGACAGAATATATATAATATACACTGTAAATCTACTCTTAAATTATGAATTTCTTAGAGTTTCAACATTATATCAATTGTTATTAAATCTCTCCCTATTTTAAATATGTAAATGCAATGTCTTCACTTTCACATCAGTAAAAATAAAATACTGCAATTGAAAATTTGTTTTTTAAATAAACTATCAAAGGGAAATATAATAAATAATATATAAAACTTGTTTGTTTTAAAAAGGTCTATAAAATTCTGTTATCTAAGCATTCTGTTATAGGGATAGAAATCAAATATAATATATATAATATGTATAATCAAAGATAATACTCTTGGTTAATTATTATCATTAACAATAGCAAGAATTTCAGTTTGTTTTGTCATATAACATCGATTATATCAGACTTATTATTTAGTATTTCTTACATTAATATTTATTTAATGTTTATTCAGTTCTTCCAATTTCATTTTGTAGGGATAATTGTTGAAGCATATTATCTTCAGCATTTTGTTACTTCATCAATATCTGGTGACGAAGGTAAAATATTATGTTATTCATTTAGGGTGGTTAATTAAAAACCCATATAATGGAGCCACTGTTCATACATATAATTGTGGGGGAAACACCATTTTTGGGGGGTATGAGATATTTGGATGCTAATTGCCAACACAAACTTCAATTATGAAATACTTCATGCTGCCACCTCATTACAAAGTGCGCTTAGATATAAACTTTTGGAAGTTTAATATTAACATATCTTAAGAATTAATGATTGGCCAAATTCATAACATTTTTATATAATTGTAGATTAATGGACTCAGTCTTGGTATTTTACAGATAATTCAGGATCAAATTTATGTGCTGGTCCTGGTACGGACTATAGTTCTCCATAATATAATGACTTTCCTCTGCATACATTAAATTCAATAATTGTTGAATTATACTCAGATTGTTCAATCACTGTATTTGTTATTTTAAACTCTTAAGAATTTTTGGGGACTCACTGATTTCTCAATAACAATAAATGAATGTTACAAAGGATGTCAGTTTTGTTTAGATTCTTCGATTGATTGTATCATGTGGATATAGTGGGTGTCATTCTTTCAACTACAAAATCTTGATGATGGTCTTGAAGGTTGGATAAAGAATAAATTTCCCTATTTTACATATTAAACAAATGATAGTAAATGTGTAAAGTAATTATAGTTTAACTTAACATGCTTGTTTTAAATCAATTAGATTCTGCAATAACATATCTTACACTGCCAGATCATATTTCCTTGATAATATAATTTAGAATTGAATATCTTTCAGCTATGCCTATAACAGTAAGAGTTTACATAAATGATGAATGGAAATATGGACTTATAAGTGATAAAAAGTACGTTGATTATAGAACATGGACAATTGATGATACTAAAAACAAGATTAAATTAGAAATATATAGTGTTGATGGCACTGTATGTATTCGTGAATTGTCAGTAATTATTCGAGGTCCAATAAACTTAATTTAATGTGTAGATGATAACTTAGTACCATTTGATGGTTGTTTTTCTAAGTAAGAATCGTGTCTGGAAGGTTGTACATTTTGTGTTAAAGGAGAATGTCTGTTGTGTGATACTAGATGGGATTATAATGCTTTAAATAAAAATTGCGAACCTTCATGTGGAGATAAAATAATTACAGGAAATGAGTAATGTGACGATGGTAATGAACTTCCCCTTGATGGATGTCATGAGTGTCAGTTTTCATGCCCTATAAACTGCAAAAATTGCTCTTTTGGTTAATGTTAGGTGTGTAACTTAGGATATTATTACTCTAATGGAATATGTAATCGAAATTATGACAAATTACTATAGGATATAATGTAGGTAGATTATAATTTATTGTTGTATTCTTTATTTGAAAATAATGTTGCAGTATGTGGAGATAATAAAGTTGAATAGGAGGAATAATGCGATGATGGAAATAGCATTCTTAATGATGGATGCTATAATTGTTATTTCTAATGTGTATAAAATTGTTAGGAATGTATCTTTGGTGTTTGTTATAATTGTAGTCCCACTTATGAACTAATAAATGGAAAATGCTTGGAATTGCAAACACAATTTAGATTTCTAAGTTGTATAAGATTAGGAGTAAATCAAAATTTAATTTTTGAATAAAATGATCTTACTTGTAGTACTGATTCAAACCTTTATTATAATGTTGAAACATCTGGGATTGAAAAGAACAATATAATATTTTAATGTACTTAATTTTGTGATATTTGTGAATATGGAAAATGTAAAAAATGTTTAGTTGATTATTTTCTATTAAATAATTTATGCATTTCTTAAATTAGAAAAGGAGCACTTTTATTTGAAGATGAACTTCATTTAAATCTAATTGAAATCGGATGCTATAAATGTAATAATAGCTGTCAGATTTAATGTCTTTAATGTGTTAATTCATATTGCTTTTCTTGTATTAATGGCTGGTCACTTATTAATGGAATATGTTAATAAATTTGTGGAGATAATTAAGTAGCTATGTTGTCTTTAGAAGAATGTGATTCAAATTTAAGTGTTTGTTTGAATTGTAGATTTGTTTGTCCTGACAATTGTTAAATTTGTATTAATTCTAAAGAATGTCTTATTTGTCATTAACCTTTCGTTGAGATAAATCATGAATGTTAATTAACTTGTTCAATAGGGTGCAAGAAATGTATTGATGGTATTTGTCATGACAATTGTTAAAATGGAGAAATTAATATAGATGGCATTTGCTTTTCAATTTGTGGTGATGGGATAAGATAATAATAAGAATTATGTGATGATGGAAATAACATATAATTTGATGGATGTTTTAACTGCGAATATTCTTGTCCTCTATATTGTGAAAATTGTGAAGAAGGAATTTGTTAAGTGTGTTAAAAATAGTTTTAATTGATTTAAAATGTATGTTATGATGACTGTGGAAGCGGAATAAAATCTTACGATGAATAATGTGATGATAACAATCTTATTGATGTAGATGGTTGTTCTTCTAATTGTAAGATTGAAGTTGATTATAAATGTTAGGACAAAACATCTAGTTACTCTGAATGTTAATATTCTGAATCTCCTTATATGATTGTCTAATTCCTAAACTAAACCTATAATAAATATTATATAGAGATTTCATTCACATAAGCTATTTCTTTTAGGAATAGTAATGATTTGTAATCTCTTTTTGATTTTATTGTTGATGAAGCAAGTCTTGATGATTTTGCAATAAGATTAGAATCCAACCACAAACCAGTTATAAATTAATTTTTAAACTTTGAATTTTAAGTAGAGATAGAATTCTTTTAATCTACTAATAATACTCTCATTAAAATTTAAATATTTCTCCTTGATAATGCATTTAATTAATATGATATGGAAGTGCTAAATCCATCTGAATAAATATTACTGAAATAATATACTAAGCTTAGTTAAGATAATGTGGAAAAGGTCAAATAACTTACTCAATATTAAGAAGCAATGATTATGGCTTAAGGAATTGGAAGTGTAATTGTGTTAATTTCTGGAAATTTCTAAATTTTTGTTGAAATCTTAGACAACTTATAGTATCAATCATATTTAAAGTACATTAATATTATTTATCCTGAGAATCTCTACCTTTTTTTTGAATCCACTAATTTAATAAGCATTATTCCAATATTAGATTTTCTAAAAATTGGTCGGTTCTATTAAATATTTCTATATTCAGACTTTATTGAATCTTATGCTAAACTAAAATTTTACAAACTAAATGCTCATTTAATAACTAATTTACAATTTTTTGCCATTTAAGTTATATCAACCTTTATATTTGTAATGATATTAAAAGTCATTTGTTCAATCCTCTTTAGATTAATTTATAAAATTCAGATTTAACATTTACTTATTTTAAAATTAAGAACTTTACAATCAAAGATTCTGATAAAAACACTCAGTTGGATTTATAATTTTTTTCATTTTATCTTTATTTTTGTGTATTAATTTTATTAAGATGGAGCGGAGGGTTTGCTTTTAGCAAATGCTTGGGATATACTATTTAAAATATTTTTATATTTAGAGTCCTCTTCAAATTAGGATAGTATTTCTCTAATATAAACTGTCTTATCATATTTAGCTTTTATTGTTACAGGAAAGTTTATTATTTAATCATTGAAGCGAGGCTTTTCAAAAAAAGACAATAACTTGAAAAATAGATACAAGGCAATTTATTTACTTAAGCAGTTTTTTTTTTGCTACTTCCTATTATGTTTTCAAAGTCATTCATTGATTCAATTATTAATGTTAACAACAACAAATTTGATATATTTATTTTTATTAACATTTGTGGAATTCAAATTGGATAAATTAGATAAACTCTAAATTATAATATTGGAAATCTCAATCATAACCTTTACTTTGACATCGATATTTCATTTGAAAGATTACAATTATTTAATTAGTGAAGAAAATAAGATACTTCTAGGTTTTGCTTAAATTTATTTATTGATTTCTGGTATATTGGGAATTTTCATTAAATAGATAATTATGATATTTTAACAATTAAAACATCGATGCCTTTAATATAAAAAGAAGGAGATAGCTTCTAAAAGAGCAACCCATTTAATCTTTGAAAGTGTTATATGACTTTAAAGTTCAACCTTTTTTAAAATAATAAATATATTTTTAATAGGAAGAATTTTAACAAGTCAATAAAAAAAATAATTGTATTACTTAAAATATTTATTCTAATGGATACAATATCATTCACAGTTTTCATGCCATCAGTTCAAATATCTTTCAAATTTATTTTAAAATTCTAATTCATTAAACTTTTTAAAAAATATTCTATCATTTGTAATTATGACTGAATGTAAGAGAGCGTTTGCACAAGCTTAGGGACTTATATTCCAGAAATGTAAATACTAGATTTGTTATTGATATCATACTTTTTTTAATTACACTTCTATTTTTTTCAAGTTAAAACTCTTTAAATCCCAAATAAATAACCATATGAACTAATTATAAATAATTTCAATTGAAGTCTAAAATATAATGATATAATCTTAATGTGTAGTATGAAGGATTATTTAGGATTTTGCCTTTTTGATACTCTTGTAAATTTAATAATTCTTATAAAATTTTCTTGTTCTACAAACTTTTTAAATTGCATAAATACACTTTAATTTTATAAATATAACATTCTCAAATTTAAATTCAGTTTTAGATGTTACAAATAAAAATCTATCATTTAGTAAAGAAAGATTAGAAATTATATCATGTGTTATTTCATCTTTCTATGTTTTAGATGTTAAAGTTATTGCATTTTCAAAAGACACATTCCAATATATTTCCTTTTTTGTTTTCATATTGATGGCTAAAATCTTAAATTCTGTTTAAAATAACCCAAAATGATTATCTTTTTAAATTGGAAGTATTGATCTGGCTTACTCAATTACAAATTAAATTTATAGCAAATACTTTTGATTTTCAAATCTGTAGGTTGTTTTATGCAAAACCTCTACCTATACCTTCTACTTCAATATTTTTTCACAAGCTTGAAATCTAGGTTTTTAGGAAAATTTAAGTTTTTCAGGAATAATCTTTGATATATTTACTTTTAAATTGTTATTTTCATATTTGATATTATTTAAACTTGTTTCTGCTACATTTTTAATTAATGTATGCTTATCTTCAGAATGATACACATTCCGCATTGATTTTAAGTTGATATTAATTAAAAATGAATCACAAGAAGAATTAATAATCTTTTGATTTGAATAAACAACATTATATAATACATTTCTTTCTCTCTTTGTATTTATTAATCTTGATCGAATCTATCTATGATATGATTAATCTTGTAAGGTTTAATATTAGCAATCAGTCTAAATATCTTCATTTGATTTTTATAATTAGTAATTCTCTAATATAAATTGAATCTCGCCATCAAATAAATCAATACAGTTAGCAAAGAATTAATATTTATTTAATTGTTTAAAGTTTATAAAGTCGGATTCCTTATATTTGAAACACTTTTAAAGAGAATTACACGAATCCTTGTATTGAACAACTTTTGCTAACAGTTCAAATGAAGATATATCATAACTAAATATCAAATAATATCTCCCCCTAATTTTTCGAATACATTAATGTCTTAATTTTTTTTACTTTCTTAATTGTGCTTCTTTAAGAACTTTCAAAAAGGATTTAGCTATAATTTATCTATAGAATCTTTGAATGACTATAATTTTCTTATTTAAGACTTAGTTGGGTGTGTAAGATTTTGAATTATGACATTTTTATTAACTTTGTGAAATTGGTAATTTTAAGGAAAAATATAAAGAGTTATGTCTGATCTTTATTATGCTTTCGAGAAAATTGATTAATTTACTTAATTTAAATCTATAATCATTTTTATTAGTTGAGTTCTAAATGTTTAAGAATTCTGAAAAGCTTTGTATTTAATAAAATGATTATTATGATTTAGTTAAAGTGTAGAAGTTGGCTAACTAAACTAAATCCAACAAGGCTAATTATTAATTATAAAGTATTCTGATTTTATTCTTTTTATATCGAAAAATTATTTTTTAATATTTATTTTAAGACAAAATATATGAGATTCTTAATAGAAAATTTTAATTTTTCAAATGTTAGTGCTATATAAATTAAAAGAATCTAACTCTTTTTTGAATTTTGAATATCATTAGGTTTTTCACCATTTCCTACATAATTTCATTATTAAAAATAAATGAATTTTAAACTAAGTAAGAATCTATATTATTAACAATTTCAATCAACTTTTTAATAAACTTCATACTTGAAATGCTTGAAATAACAAACTTATGGAATATATTTATACTTTAAATTTGCAGATTCAATTCCTTAAAGAATTCTTTAAAATTGTAAATACTTACTTTATACACATAATTTTCTATGTCATTTTCTTCAAATATTATTTAGTGAATAAAGTCAAATTCATTAAGTTTTGTTTAATATTAGAAACTTTTATATTTTTATTCTTTTTCATCTTTTTCTACATTTTAAATTTTTATATTTTATTAATCATATTCAGTTAAGTTTGCCATTTCTGATTCAGTTAAGAAATAAATTGGAAATTATCGAATATCTTTTTCTGTATATTTGATGATATTTAATAGTTTGTGTCTCCTATATTAAAAGTAAAAACCTTTAAATAGAGATTTGATTTTTTTTGAATCAAGTTTATTTTCTTATGTGTTATTGATAGGTAAATGATTTAAAAACCCATTTTAGAGATATTAACTTCTATATGAATTTGACTTTGCCATTCTTAAATTCAATGTTTGCTCTATTTCCAAATGATCACACTAAAATATTCTCCCAAAAGTTTAATCAAATTATTCTGATTTAAGTCTTAAATTTGATCCATCATGAACAATTTCAACTTATTATAACATTTTATATGTTGTAATTAAAATATCTCTCATTTCATGTTGTAAAAATAATTTTTATTATAATCCATAGACTTCTCTACCTAAAGAATGATCCATTTATTTTCCTTCTATGAAAATTGTTTAATTATTATTAATATCTCTATTCATTGCAATAAGAAGAAAAAATGCACTGTCTTCCCAAATTAAGGATTTTCTCCATAAAATTTAATACTTTTTTTTCTTATAAATTATGGACAACTTAAATTTGAATTATCTTTTTAGCACAAATCTTTAAATTCGAATGACAGCAGAGAGAAATTTATTATCTATCTTAAGTTCTTTAACATTTTAGCAAAGATTATAAATGTAATCAGAATATTCGAGTTATTCATTTTGAATTGAGAATATATCATAAAAGTTATCCTTAGTAATTTTTCCAAATTTCTATTATACTAAGGGTAATATTTTAAGTTTATTAGTAATTCTTTTAGATTATTGAAATTTGATATAATATTAATTGCAAGTTTAGTATAATATACAATAATCTTATTCTAATTTTATTATAGTTAACGGTTGGAATTTAGCTATTTAGATGTTTTTCTTTTTATAAAAATTAGAAATAGGTAGCATCTTCTATTTTTCTTTTAAATAGTTACTTTTTAACTCTAATTTCTTAAACTTTTGATATTCATCAATTAATAATATTTTGTTCTCTCTATATATGAAGATGTCATAATAATATTGTAAGGCTGATTAAATATTTTATATTTCCTCTTCCTCTGTCTTACTTAGTTAAATTTAATAATAAGACTGAGAGATTTTGGAATGAGTTTAAGAAAGAACTTTGATTGTTTGCAGAAATTCATCGTAAGAAAAATGAATTTTCTAATCATAGGCTTTGAAACTAAATTATTTATTTGCATATTTGATGATTATTTCAGTTAGAGTATTTTCTTTGCCTTTTAAAAAGTGATTTTTTTGTAATAATATATTTTTGGTCTATTGTTTTTTTATCATATTATTAAATTATATATTTTTTGTTCATCAAAATGTTTAATTTATATAAATAGTTATAATAATTATGACTAATATTATTTTAATCTATGTTTCTTTTAGTTTCAATACAAGGAATAAGTAATGAATATTAAGAAAATTTTTTGTGAATGTTACATATTCAATTTATATTTATAATTCATATATTATTGTTAATAATTGTAATAAATAATGAAGAACTAAGATTATGAGGATTATGATTAAGATTATGAAAAGAAAGAAATAGATATTATGGAGAAATTACATAAGAAGAAAATGGCAGTAATAGAAAGATGTTTTCCAGATAAAAATTCAAAAGGATAAGGATTGACAATCTAACAGTTTCTGAAAGTCATGTTAGAGCATTTGGATTACAATAAGGATTCAAAAGAGGAGACAAAGAAAATAACATTAGCATTAATTGAATTATTTAAAGAAATAGATGTTAATGGTGATGGTACAATGGAATGGGTTGAATTTAGCAATCACATAATTGAATTGGGATTATTAAGAAATGATAGATCATTTAAAGATGTAATAAAAAGTTATCATCCAGCAGAAAATATTAAAGATGAATAAAAGCATGAGACCGTGATTGATAGAGTATATTTCTTTGATAGATTGAAAATGCTTTTAGTATTGGAGAAAGAGTCTCCAAAGTTTAAAGTATATAATTCTAATACAAGTGAATTAATTTGGAATGTAAATGCTCATAAAGGATATGTATTATCTGCAGAATTTATTCCTGATTAAAATTTAATTGCTAGTAGTAGTAATGATTTAACAATAAATTTCTGGGACTCAAGTAGTTTTAACTTAAAATAAATTCTCTCAGTCCCAGAAATATAATTATGCATGAGATATGCAAAATGGAGCTCATCATAATCTAATTTCTTATACACAGGAGGATCAGATTCTATAATTCATATATATGATACATACGATTTAAAAGAAAGAGGAACATTATCAGGTTGGAACCCATTTATTAAAAGAGATTCTTAATAATATGGACATTCTTCTCCAATTGGTGATATATTAGCAATAGATTAGTAAAATACTTTAGTGACAGGTGGATTAGATGGAAACATTTGCTTATGGGACAGTGCAACACATTAACCTAAAAAAGAATTAAGAGGACATGAAAAAGGTGTATATAGTTTAGATTGGAGTGATTGGAGTCCCATGAATTAATGTTTAATTAGTGCTGGATTAGATCATGAAGCATTTGTGTGGAATACATATGTAAAAGAAAAGATTTTCTTACTTAGAGGGCATAATCATCCACTAGTTGGAGTAAAATGTTTACCTAGAACATCTTAAGTAGTTACAGCAGATATTTCAGGCATGGTGAAAGTCTGGGATGTTAGAAATTTTCTATAAATCTAAACATTTAATGTTCCTGCAGATGAAATCTAAGCATTTACATTAACATATCCAAAAAAATAAATTGTTGTAGGTGCAAGAAAGATGTTCTTTTATGAATATGATGAGCCTAAGGATTAGATGCTGACAGATGAGAAAATGTGTCTAAAAGTTTTATATAATTAAACTTTAACATGCTTCATTACACTTCATCCTGATAGTGTTAAGACTTGGGATGCCAGAACTGGAAAATTGCAACAAGTATATAGAGAATTGAGTGTTGCTGAATTAACAACGATGATTATTGATGCAAGATAAAGGAAGTTGTTTATTGGAGATGCAGAAGGTAGAATATTTACAGTAAATATTAAAAATGGAGCTAAAATGAAAAAATTTGAAAGACATCACAAAATGATTACTGACTTAGCTCATTGGAGTAATGACACTAATAGAAGAGTCATTAGTTGTAGCAGAGAAGATACTGTCAATATTCATGATGAAGATTCTCAAGATGCTCATAAATCATGTAGATATAAAATGAAACAACATCATCTAAGTGTTAATTCATTACATGTTAAATAGGATAGTGAGCATTTAGTTAGTTGTGCTGATGATGGAGCTATATTTATAATAGATTTAGTTTCTTACAGATAGGAATTAGTTTGGAAATGTTAATATGAATTGAAAAAAGTAATGTTTTTGGAATCTCATAATTGTATTGTAAGTGTTGATTCAATTGGAAATGTGTATTTTATAGGAGTTTTGGAAAGCAAATTCAAATCAAAATTATTATTGTAAAAAACATATAAAGCTATCTCTTTGACTAATTAAGAAGAAACAGTAAGTTTTACATCTATCAATAGTTTCCTGTGACTTCAATAAATTATTATGATCAATTATTATATTTGGGTGATGAATTAGGTAATTTAAAAATTTGGAATATTAAATAAATCTTAGATAAAGTCGACCTTCATTAAGTAGAGTAAAAAGTAAAGACAAGAAAGAACAATGATGCTGATACATTTGTAACAGCCATGGATTATGGATAAGAAGATATTGCTTAAGTATTTATTATCCAAATACTCATAGATATTTGTTATTGGAGATATTAAAGAGGTTGGATATCAAAGAAAAGCTCATTAAGATGGGATTACTTATATAGAAGTCTGTAAAGATGGATAACATTTTGCAACATCCTCATTTGATTGTTGTTGTTACTTATGGGCATTTCGAAATGGATAAATCTCTAAAATAGGGGCATTAATTTTGGGACATGATGTTAATTGGGGTTACAAAATAGATGAAAAATCAAGAGCTGAAGCTGCAGAATAAGAAGCTAATGAATTATTAGAGGAACTTAAAGATACAATAATACCAACAAAAGTTGAAAAAAGTGATGGATAAATCAGTTCATCTAAACAATAATTATTAGATAGATTATATGGTAGTAAATAATAAAAGGAATAATAATAATAATAAATTTAAGCAGAAAACGTAGACAAAAAAGAGAAGGCCTTAGGTAGAGCAAAGAATGCATTAAAGACATATGAATAATTCAAATAAAAACAATTCACATACTAAAATCAATAAAATTAAAATGATCAAGATCTAAAAAAGTTTGATGACTCAGAATATAAAGATGTATTTTAATAACAAGATTATGATGAAGAAGAAGAGGATAATTACAATATTTTAACTGATCTTCAGGAATTTAAATAATAATAATTATCATCTGGTGTATATTCAAGCAAAAATGCTTTTAAAACAAAACTAATTAAAGGACATCATAAATCCAAGTTTTCTTGATATATATATAATTTCATTCAATTCCAATATTATAATGCCCAGGCTAGAAAAGCAGTAATATTTAATGGTAGTGAAGCTCCCCAGAATATTCGACACTCTAAATTGTTCCCTTATTTATGAACACCAAAACAATCATTCTATAATATTAAATGGTAATTTATTACACTCTTAAGAACTCTGAAAGTTCCTTGATGATTATCTCATTATTATTGCATTCTTCTCCCCAAATTAGTAGTTTTTCTTTATCAAAGACATTTTCTGCCAATTCACTTTTGGATGCTACATAATGTGAAATATTTCTAAAGAAGATTGTTGTTAATGCAAAAAAGCAACCATCAATATCATCCTTAGGTTCAAAGGCTTTGTATTGTTCAACTAATTTTTTTAGTCTTTCCTCTTTTTCTTCTATTAATCTCATTTCACATAATCGAAATAAAAATTCATTAAGTAAACTTTTCTAGATTTCTTCAGGAATTTTTATAGTTTTGTAATTTTATATAAATGGTAAGTCTATGAATTCAATTTTATCCAAAAAAGATAAAAATTATTATATGTTGTATTCACCCAATAATATCTATAAAAATCTAAAACCCAATGCAGTATAAAAACAATTACCATCACCTCTGACTTCCCTGTATTTACTACATAACTTTAACATTTTATGTTTTTCTTATAATTATTTGATAGAATAATAATTATACAAATCAATATTAGACCCTGTACTTTTTATGAATCTTTTCTGATTCTCATCTATTTATTTATATTTATAAGCTTCATCATAGATTTACTAAAGAACTTCTAAATCCTTATTATTTTTATGACTTTAATAAATCAAAATTCTTTCTTTAATCTTCTCTTTATTAACTTCATCATTAATTTCCAATGTTACATTTTAATTTTTGTTGGAATTATTAGGTAACCAATTAGCTATGAGTTGTTTGGACTTTTAAATCATATAATCAAATAATTAATAACAAAAAATATAATAAGTTTAATCAATTTATTGTATATATAATTAATAGAAAATGTTTAATAGTTAATATTAAATCACTATTTATCTAAAGGTAATCCAATACAATAATGTCCTGGGCAAAATAGTAAATAAACATTTTATTTTGGCAATGTTAAGTCATTTTAAGAGTTTTGATAGAGCTGTAAATCAATTGTTTTGTTATCAGAATCAATAAAATAGAAATGCAGCATTAAATTCAAGCAATTAGCTAAAATAACTAGTAATACTTAAATATTGTCTGTTTCAAGTTCCCATTGTTATATTTATTATTCTGCTTCCTCTCCCAATAAAACTTTATATTCAGAACTAAATATAATAATAAAAAGACTTACTTTTATTCAACAAAATAATAAACTAAATTTTTTGCATATATTATGGATAAGGCATAAAAAATACTCTTAGTATTTTAAAACTCATTTTCAAAGGTTTATATCTAATTGTTACTTCCAATTATTTCATAAATTAAACTGAGAAATAGTTACTTTAGATCCTTTCTAATTTAGATTGTAAAATTTTAAATAGTTTCATGAGTAAGATTGAAATCAATTTTTTGTAAATTTTCAACAAATTGTTAAAAATCTGAATCTCCAAACTTTGTTATTACTATTAATAGATACTAATAGACGAAGGCTGTATAAAAACAATTTCCATCTCCTCTAACTCTTTTAAATCCTCTAAGTTTGATTTCTTAAAACATTGTTTTAGTCATTTAATACTCATAGATTAAGTCATATTAATTTAAATCTTCACCTACAAATTTTTACTATTCTGCAGCTACACTTCTAGCCTAATTTGTGTATTTGTATAATTAATAAATAATGCCAGAAGGATTGCTTCTTGTAAAATATTCTTTAGGTAAGCCTATGTAAAGTTAATTTTATTTTTTTATTATAAAGTTTTCTTATTAAGCAGTTCCAAAGTTTTCGAAAGATTGAGTTTATGTATCAAAAATGTTTATTTTCCTATAAATATCGAATAAACAATTACAAATTTATATTTTAAACTATTTCTCTAAGAAGTGTTGAATCTGTCAAATTGAATGGGATATTCCAATCCAAAATTTTTTGTATTTCATTTTAGTCTATTAGTTTCTCTTTGTTTTATTATGCAATATCAAATATCCAACTTCTAAAAAATATTATACATAACACATAGAAGTTACGATTGTGTTGAATATCTTAATAGTATAATTCAAAAAGATGATTTTCTTTTACAACCTTCTCAACTAGTATTAAAAATTTATTTTTCAAATTGATTTTATTACTTAAGATTTACTTTCCTTGCACATATACTTACCATTATATAGATTGGGATGTTGCACAAATTTTTTATAACAAAACCTAATCATTTCTTTCAATAATCTATTTAAATGCAAAATAAGCAAAGATGTTATATAGCTAATTTTAATCATCCCTAACTTTTCTTAATGCTTCAAATTGATTCCAAATTTATATATTGAAATTTTCTGCATATAATTAAGATTCATCTTTGATTGCACCAATAGGGGCAGTAAACTATTTATCTATTTTTTGATTAAGCAGAGATTTAAGAAATAGATTTACTTTAATGTTCCCAGCTGGTTAAATATTACTCGAACATAAACCCATGTGTATTTCTTAAAAGTTATAAATAATATAATTTTATATATATATATATTAATGAAGAAATACAAGGCTAGTTCATCTATGGATTGTATTTATATGGAAACCCTGTTCAATTTATAAATAAGATCAAATATTAGAATGATACAAAATAGACAGATTAATCTACCATAAACTCCAAAACCGATGTCATAAAATTAATCACGAAGAATCGTAAGTAGGTTAAATAGTTAGGGTAAGAAACTACAAAAGAGGCTTAGTAATAGATAATACAATTGTAAGACAACAAGATTTTTATGAGTTAACTCTGTCAACCAATGATTATTCATTCTCATAGAATTGTCTCGAGTAATAAGCAATTTACTCTTGAGAGTCCGAAGTTAAAGAGATGTTGTTTGAATTTGGATAATCAACAAAATATGATAAAACAATAACATTTTTTTAAAAAGAGTGGATAAGTTTAGTAACCTCAAAAGGAATCTAAACCATAGACTTCCTTTTCAAGAATATAAAGAAAATATAAATTATTAACATGTTTTTTAGATTAAAAATAAAATGAATCCACTTAAAACAATAAAATTTTCAAACATTTTCAGTCTATGGCCGATTTAACAGGTTGGTAGATTAATGAGGATCCATAGATAGAAATGCAATGACAATAATTAATATTTTATTACATTATCACGAGTTTGTAATTAATTGAAATTAAATTACTGATAAATAATGTTATTTTAAATGAGATTTATTATACTCTGTTGATTAAAATATTATATTAAAAATGGCAAGATTAATGATAACCGGCAATTCACGAATTCAATAAAGGAAATCCTAATGGGGTTTTATTGAAAATGAACATGTTCATATTCTAAAAGAAAAGGTTTTAGCTATATTTGTTGACGATATTTTAACAGATTAGAAAATAACACCTTTAAACATTGAAATAAATATTAAACAATTGATTAAATTTAAAATAGATACACTTATTAAAATGGAATTAAATGATTTTTTAAAAGAGAGAAATTTGTTAAATAAGAATATATATTTTTATGACATTTATGGCAACTAAATAAAATATTATTCTAAATCATGCAAATCATATTTATTTAGTACAAGATCTAATTTATTTTGGCTATTTGTTCGACCATTTGATCATTATATTAAATAAATTAATAAGATTGATAGAGGAGCTTCATAAAGTTATCATTCTAATGAAGGATCTTAATAAATACCTATATGCAAATTAAAATCATGCCTTTCACTTATATCTGTTCATTAAGATGTACCTAAATCACCTCCAACTACTCATAGAGGAATATTTTTAACAAAAGAAATGAGAAATTTATAATCTGTTTATGATAATTACACTAGAACTACTAGTGTTTAATCTTCAAGACCCTTTTTATCACCAAAATCATAAAAATCTAGCTTTGTTTTTTAAAGTAAAATTAAGATGAATAAATAAGAAAAGTATTTTATAGAAAACATATAGAAATGTGAAGATGAATTACAAAATTATATAGAAAATATGCATAATTAATTATCTTAAAAAACTGATGATGTAGAAAAGATTATAAAATTTTATGATCAAATTTAATATCCTACACCTAAAAGTAGAGCATTTGAATCAAAGACTCTTTCTAAAAGAATAAGTCACCCTTTATAATTAATTTTAGATAAAGAATAATTAAAGAACAAATTTAAACCTAGAAATTACTTTTCAGATGAATAAAATTGGTTAGAAAGTATTCCATTATTAACTGAAATGAATATACCAGATATCTAAACTAAATATAAGTTGAATAGAGCCTAAATGTATGCTTTTTATTCTTTTTTTAAAGTACTTTAACTTTTAACTGCTATAACATAAAAGAGAGAGAAAAATAAATTAACTAAAGGAATATCATATGATTTTTATAGATAAGGAATAGAGAATATACAAGAATAATCAGAATATATGGCTAAAGGAATATTTAATATCATAGATTCTAGATGTTCTGGATTTTTAGATTGGCAACAATTTTTATTCTTGATGAGTTCAGTATAAGCAAAAACAAAAGAAGAACGAATTGATTTATTCATCAAAATAGCAGATATAGATAGAAATGGTAAACTCTCTTATCCTGAAGTTTCTAAATTAAGTCATCAAACTATGAGTAAGATAGTCAAAACACAAGATACTAATTTCTTAAATGATATATCTGAATTTTTTACAAGAGTCATATTTGATTCTGTCAATATACCATATGATAAGGAGATAGATTTTCATAGTTTAAAAGATATAATAACAAAGGGACATCCAAATTCTGATTTACTATGCTTATTTTGTGGCGCAGAATTTTGATAATAATTATTATGTATTTTATTATTTTCTCTATAATTCGCAAATTGTGATTTCATAAAGAAGAGGAAAAGATACAATAAAGAAATTAAAGATAATGTTTTTTTTCATATCAAAACTTTATATCTTATAATAAGAACATATTTTTGAAAATAATCAATATTGTGTTTAAAAAGAAATATTAGCGGCATAATTTTAAATATTATATATCCGTTTTAAATATTTCTTATGTTTGACTTTCTAAGTAAATCTTTAATGATAGCTACAAAATTCTAAAAGTTTCCTTCACATCCACAGACCTTAGTTTATTTTCAAATAGATTTTAGTATTTAAATTTCATTTTCTTTCAAGTTCCTATTAATTTATTTATTTAAGAAAATTTTCCTAAACTCAACACTTTTTGCAAATTAACCAAACTAATGAATTCAAATTGTAACAAAGATGAGTCAATTATAATGTGGAATGACGAAATATAAGTATCTTAAGAAGCATAAACAGTTAAGAAGACAGAGATCTATCCATAACGACTTAGTTTTTTAGTCATTGAACCACCAAATGATGAACTTTCGTATAGAAATCTTTTAAAATATAAATGTGCATTAGCTAAAAGAATCAAAAAAGCTAGAGTTTGATATTTTATAAGTCAATTTTGTCAATATTCATTATTTTACATAAAGATGAAGATTCATTCTGATTTAATCAATACAACCATATATTTAACTGTTTCTGAATTTCTGATATTTACTTAATTATCTTTATTGGATGGTAGTTTTGCTATTTTACATAGTACTTGCATCATTTTTATTCATTGATTACATTATGGTTGTTTTATGATTTTAACTATCATCAAAATTGATGTCAAAGCAAAACTATATTTCAATTCCTTATTTTATTTAATAAACTGAAAGGGATAGAAATTTACTAAAGTATAAACGATAAATCAAATTTAAACTTCAAGAAAAGTTATTAAGAATCTAATCAGAAAAAATAAAAATACATTTTAAGTTTCATTTAACAAAGACTTTAAAGCAAATATATTATGTTTCAACAGAATTGAAAATAAGCAAATTATTAAGCATCAACTAACTCATTTTGTATAAAAATAATAGAAGATTATGATGTTGATTTAACTACTTTAGAAGAATTTATATTGAATAAGATTTTTAATGGATTCTAAGAGGTATTTAGGCAACTAAAATATGTAAATCATTCTTCTGGTAATATTATCAATCAAATAAATGACAATAAAAAAAATAAACAAAAATTAAACAGTATTTAAACTTTGAATTGTATAAAGTAATAAATACACTAAATTTCAATTATTGTCTCTGTAAAACAATTGATTTGTGAAAATGGGGATATTGATTTAGGAATTGAATGCAGGAATAAATTCCTCCTCTGATTAAGATTCTATGGCAATTTACATAAAATTCTCCTTAGTCCTATTAGTTGCAGATATCCTACTGATATGGAAATTAAAATAATTGGAATTAATGAAGATGATCTTTAATAGGAATTCCTGTTATAAAAGTAACAGGTGTTGAAAAACTTTATTGAAATTTGCTAACATATAAAAGATTGGGAATTCTTTGAAGACCAATTGCTGGGTAATACTTTCACCATATCTGAAATCCAATACTTAAAGTCCAGTCTTCAAACCTGCAGATGATCACTACATTGAATGGCGAATTATTCATTAGATTGAATAAAAATATAATAATGCAAATTGGAATTCAAAATTTATTTTAAGATACTTAAAATTGATTATCACTTGATTATGATTATTCATATTTTTTATAGATCATTGGAATTGTAAGCATGAATTCGTCATTCTTAGATCAATTAAGAATTATAAATATATTTTATTCATCTTCCTTCTATTTTATAAATCTTTTTTTTTTATTTCATCCTTTATTTAAAGATATTTAACTCATCTAAAGCTTCAATCAGAAGAATTTCACCTTTTGTTTTTCAATTCAACTTTTGTTTTTATCTACTTCGAAAATCATTTGTAATATTAACAATGCTTTAATTTTTTAGGATAGAACAAATCTTCTGAAATCAAAATATAATCACGATTACTGCAATATTTGAATTCCTTTAAATTGAACTTAATTAAAAATTCTAGAAAAAAATTTATTGATTGTAATAAAAACTTATGGTAATTAGACTGTACTATTAGTATTAACAGAATAGGTCTGTAAGAATTTGCTCTTTTTAATTTAACATCTATCAAATTAGAAAATTCTAAGTAGAACAAAAGCAGCTTTTCAACCAAGATTTCCAAAATTAATCCACTGCATTTACACTATTAATTAACCTCCTTTTTCTATTTATATCGATAGTTCTTTAGAAATTCGACTTAGAATTATCCCTCTTTGAAATTAGAATTAAAACATCCACTTTGTTTTATTTGTTAAATTAGTGAATAAACTCCATAAGATAAATGAAGACAGCAAGTTTAGGTCAATAGATCGTTTAATAAAAGATACTATAAAAAATTAAAATTGAAGAATATATTTTATATTGATATTAAATCAATAGATATTAATCATATTGCTTAACATTGCTTGGTTTTGCAGTATTCTAAACCACAATCACAAAAAAATTCATTACTTATCCTATAATATTCCAGTTTATGGGATTTGTGGCACTTTTGAGCGCAGGAATAGCAAACTCCAGGCGTAGATCCTTTATTTTCTTTTTGATATTTCGCAACATCAAAACAATCATGACATAAATACATTGATTATTTTACAGGCTTTTTGTTTGTAGATTATCTTGTACATAATTAATTTTTGTGTTTGTACCTACCACAATCACACACAAAAGATTAAGACTTTTTTAATTCTAATTTATGCCCTTAATGGCATGTAATTCCACAATAAATGCACGCTCCATAATCAGAATCAGGTCCCCAACAAGTGGTACATTCATAATAATCTTATTCAACATAATTTTCTTAGTAAAACTCATAAGTACATTTAGATTTCTCATATACACATTTAATGCCTTTGATATCTCCCAAACTTAAACAATTTCTTTATCCATATCTGTTATCATTATTTTTATCTTTAGAGGTCATATTTTCATTCAAGGCGTAATGCATAACTGAATCAGGATCGTAATCCCCAATAAGATATCCTTTTTTTTCATATTAATACTATAAGCCTGGAGAATCTTGTACAGAAAATTTGATACAAACATAATTATCTCTATCCTCTCTACATTATTCGTGTTCAAAACCCAATATATGCATTGTTTCATGAAGATATGTTCCGTAGGGAAACTCCTCATTTATGTATACTGGATGCTCTTTATGTGATTTTGATCGGCCAATCCATTTAACATATGATACTTTTTCTGGGTTTTTGTAATATTTTATATATTGATCATATTTTGAAGTATCACTTATTAATATAAAGCGAAGAGGTGTCTTTTTTTCAAATTCTTAAATTGCTGATTTTAAAAAATTTTTCATATTTTCTGTAAAAGAGGCATCGATCAAATAGGGTATGCTAGCGCCCGGCCAAACCCATTCGGCCACCTCGTAAGTTTTATATGGTAAATATTAATGTTGGGGTTCCTTTATTATTTACATTTTAACGCAGGATCTTAAATCATGCTATATATATTTATATTCAAATTTCTAAAGGTTAGGAATTAGTATTTGTTTCTCTTGTTACATTTTCTACAATTTTAAATATCAAAAGCTAAATTATTGGAATGGATTATAAATTCATGTAATTCTATTAAATTTGATGAGAACGGACGTATGGGGATAAAACCTGACGCTTTAAACCTACTGTTGGGGTATAAACTTCATATGGGAGCAGTCAAGATGTTTTTTTCATGGCGACACTTATACATACTAATTTAGTTCTAAAATGGAAGTATAAATAATCATAGTTGAGAAAAATTTTATTCTTAAAAAAATTATTTCTATTTTCAATTTTCCTTCACATTTTCATTTGATAGATTTATTTATTTGAATAATCTTTATATCTATATGTTATAAACAATAAATAAAGCTTTATTAAATAGTTTATCTTAATTTGTTTAGCCGAAAAGTTTAAAATTTGATTGTCAAATATAATATAATGTTAAGGAATGAAAATAGAATGAAAATTAAGTGTTAAATTAATAAACAGATTTATTGAAAAAGTAATATATACTTTCTTTTTAGAAGACATAATATTCTGTTGATAAAATTCATCTTAATGATAAAGCATTTAAAATATTAAATTAGTTTATAAAGAAACTTATTTTTTAGAATATAGCTCTTACTATAAACTGTATTTTCAGACACTCTTATGAATATTTTGAATCAAATAAGAAGATATTAATGTATTCGCCTTCTAATACATACCTACTTATTGACCAAATTTAAAAGCGAGAATTTCTACACTATACAATTTTCTTTATTTTATAATGATTAGTTTGAAAATTTTTTGGAGACAAAAGATTAAAAAAACCAAAATCATTTAATAATTCAAGTATTATAAATATGTTATTCTATCATTAATTTAAATGATTACATTGATAGAATGAGAAAATAAATAATTTGAAAACTTGGTAAAGTTAAATGAAAGTAGGTAATTTTTACTATAAAATGATATTGATTTTAATTTAGTCTCAGTCCAAATCAAGAATTGAAAAAAGAAATTCTTCTCTCAACTTGCTATTTAAAAACTTAAAATTCAGAATATCTAAAAACCTAATCTTTTCATAGTTTAGAATATTAAAACATCCATCTCGCTTAGATTAATCTAACGATTTTTTTTTAATCAAAGATAAATAGTTCTAGATTAATCTAACTATTCTTTTTAGTGAGTTATTTTAGACACCTAGAATACCTTTGTGAATGAAAGTTTATTATATATTATTTGATTAATTTAAAAATGCTAATATCTGGAATGCAACTGAGGCATTCGCTTACACCTCGCTATTTTGCAGGTGTGTTTAACAAGCGTAAGCCTACAAAGAAAGATCTTGATCATTATGATGTTGTAATTATTGGATGTAATTTGGGGGGTGTTTTAAGCAGACAACTTGATAAGGTATTAGGATATTCTGATAATTTAATAGGTTTCACATGGAAAATACAAGACTATGGTAGTATTAGATTAGAATATCAATTAAATAACACCAATTAGATAAATCTATGAATAATAGAAGACAGCAAAGACAGATTTCTTATTAAATGCCAAATTGTCACTTAATATGTTCACAGCTCACTCAGATTAAGTGGGATCTTAAACAATATTACCAGAAGAGAATGCCATCATATTGAGAAATGGTAGACGTATTGGTTATGGACAATTAGTAGTAGCTATGGGTATTATATATGTGTTAACATGTTTATAGGTTAATAGGTGAATTACAATGCAATTAAGGGATTTGAAGAAGCTTGGTAAGATTTTGATTCTCCAGTCTTCACAAATCTTGATCATCCAAGTTGGAGATCATCTAATCATAAATATACAAGATGGCATTATAATTTCAATCATGGTGAAGCATATTTCTGCATTCCTTAATTCCCATTTAGTGGAGAGGTGGAATCTTATAATTTCTTGTTGAGTTAACGAATTTGGGAATGGTAAACTGCAAATGGTCGTCAATCACCAATAAAGAGATTAACAATTATTTAACCAAATGAGAGATTTGTTTAATATAATAATGCAGGAGATTAATTCTTCAAGGAGGAAATTAAAAAAAGAAATATCAATGTAGAATATGGTTTGAAATTGGTTGAAGTGAATAAATAATAAAACACTGCCACTTTTGAAGATGTCAAGACAGGCAATAGATAAATAAGACCATTTAATCATTTGTATGCAGTTGCACCCACAAAGCCTCATGATTAATTAGTAAAGGCTGGTCTCACTACAACAAAAGGATTATTGGATGTCAACATTAAAACATTATAACACAATAAATATAAGAATATTTTCGGTCTTGGTGATGTGAATGATGTTCCTACAACAAATTGTTTCTGGGCAGGATTCCATCAACTTCATGTTGTTAGAAATAATATTGAGAGAAACATTGCAGGCAAATCACTAAATGCTGAATATGATGGATATAGTAAAGTTCCAATTTTGTTAGGATAAAATACTCTAACATTCTTGTGTCACAAATATAACAATGAGAATGCATGGCATAATCTTTATTTCTCAAATGGAGGATTTTTGGCTGCTTTAAGGTATATATAATTAATGAATATAATTTAGATATTATAATTGGTGTAAGAATTTCAAGAAAGCATTCATAGATATTTATTTGGAAAAGAATTGGGGACCTCCTTATTACAAGTTAAAGAAGAGCTTCAAATTGCCAGAAGGTGAAAGTAATGATCATGGATTTTTATCTAAGTTATTACCAGGCAAGAAAGAGACACATTGAAATATATATACAAATAAATATATATATATATAATAGTATTATATCTAATAAAATACTGTGATTTAACAACATTACAAATATATATATATGAATAGAGTTTATAAATAAGTTTGAATTTAATTTTTTATTTTTGATTATTATAAATATGTTAGACCTTTATGATAATTATTTTGAGGAGAATCGAAAATAAAAGTTGTTGCTTACACTTAATGGGGATTTGAATAGTGCTATCATTACAATGGAGTATTCACTAGTAAAATGAGCTTAATAATAATCAGATCAGTATGAAAGATATTAAAAAGAAGGCTGAACATTTCTATTCAATAGAATTAGATAGACTTAGATTGTTTACTTAATAGGGAGTTGAGATTTTTGAGGAAGATCTAATGTTTTTGAAAGATGGCATATTACTTTACGTTTCTGATTGTAATTTCATTATTCCTATAAAGTTAACCTTTAGCTAGAGATTTTGATGCTTATTCTCAATTCAGTGTTTATTAGATTATGAAAACTTTGGGAGAAGGAGGATTTGGTAAAGTGATGTTGGGTAAACATAAACTAACTTAAGAATAAGTTGCTATTAAAATTATCGATTCAGGGAAATTATGGAATGCTGCTGATATAGATTTGGTATTTAGAGAGGCTGAAGTAATGAAAAATCTAAGACATAAAAACATTATAAAGATTATTAATTGTTATACTCTTCCAAGTATGTAGGTTGTTTTAATAATGGAATTTTTAGAAGGAGGAGATTTGGTGGATTATATTTAATGTAATATTTAAATAGAGTAATTATTTAGAGAAGGGGAGACTTACTGAAGAAGAGGCTAGGATTATATTTAGATAAATTGCAGATGCCATTTGTTATTGTCATGATTAAAAGTTAGTTCATAGAGATTTAAAGTTAGAGAATATATTGTTAACTTCTAAAACAGATAAATAAGTAAAGATTATAGATTTTGGTATTGCTACAGTGGCTACAAATTTTATTATTGATAAGATAGATTTGGGAAGTTTAAGTTATATGCCACCTGAAGTGATATCAGGTTAAATTCAATAGATAAGACCATCTATAGATATATGGGCTATGGGAGTGATATTGTTTGCTCTTGTTTGTGGCACTCTACCATTCACTAGACCAATATAGGAGTAAACTATTTAAAACATCTTAAAATTAAATTACTAATTTCCAAACATTACTTTGAGTAAGGAATACAAGGAATTGGTTTAATTGATGTTAAATCCAGATCCAAATGAAAGGTACTCATCTTATTAGGTATTGGGTCATCCTTGGTTGAGGAAGAGTTAGAGTACTCTTTAAGCTCCTTCTAAATTATTTCCAAAAGGAATAATAAAAAGGGATTATACTAAGATAAGTGGAGGGAATAATGGTAATTCTAAAAAATCAATGACCTCTTCAATGATGATAGGTAGAGATTTTACTTGTTTATAACAGAGTAAGTCTTATTAATCAAATGGATTGGAATCTCCTACTTTAATAATTCGAAGTCCTTCTTAAATTAAACCATTTGAAGGTTTAAAGTAACAAACAGAAATTTTGGAATCTTAGGAACCTGAATAATAATAGGAAGAGAAGAAGGTTGTAAAAACAGTTAGGGAGAGGAAGTTATCTAGTTTTAATTAGAAATTGATTGATAGAATATTTAAAGAGGATAGAGTGGTTAAAAGGACTGTTGCTAATACACATCCTCTAAATTCACCAAAGGAATCAAAAGAACGTTCTCCAATTGAACATGCTCAAATTCAATTATCATCTGCTAAGATTCATAGTAAATAATCTTCGGAAGATTTTACAAAGAGAGTGAAATCCAAATAGATAAAGTTAAGGACAATAATAAATTTGAGTTAATTGACTGATTTAAAGATGCTTTATGGAGAGGCTTTAAATAAGAATAATAAACCTAAGAGAATAATAACTGAATAGAATGATGTAATAAACTTATACAAATTACAGTTATCATTTAGACATAGAAAGATAAGGAGTGATTAATTATTATAAAAGACATTTAAATCTGGAGAATTAAAGATTAGTGAATTATATAGTACTCTTTTTAAATGATTTAATATTTTATAATTTAAATTTGCATATCTAAATTTCAAAAAATAAATTGTAACATTATGAACATTGATGTTAAAGCAAATTCATACTTTTAACTATTATCATTAACAATAGTTTATTCATTTAATTACATATAAGCAAACTATGATAATATAATATAATAATACTCCTGCATAAGGTTAAACAGATTGATAACATTTATTAGCAATCATATGAAATCCATATTTACAAATTGTACAACCATTTTAATTATATGTTTAAATAGGTGTTTTAATAGTGGAATTAATTGTTAAAGCACAATTAGCTTAATTCAAAGGTACACAACCACCACTTTAGAGTACATATCCATCAATACAAGTTTAACATGAATTTCCTGGACTTACACATGTAGCACATCCAAATTAACATGCTACACAAACAGACTAAGGAGTTTATGAACCATTGTAAGCAAAATAGCCATCCATACAAGTTGTGCATTTCTAAAATATGATAGTTATTTGTAATTAATACATTAGGATCAGAACAAACTCCACAATTTTTAAGACAAGGTTAACATACTGAATTATTAGAATCTCCTGTTTTATAATAGCCTATATCACATTTTGTACAATTAATATTAGATTAACATTCAAGACATCCACCGCTAGCTGAACAAGTTGCACATGTAGCTGTAATAGCTGAATTAGCAGATTAAAGGAAAAACTTTTGAGAGCAACCCGCACAAGATATATTGGTTGTAGAAGTACCGCCACATTTATTACATTAACTAGAGAGTTGTGTTTTGGCTCCTTATTGAGGAGGACAAGATAAACATGTTCCATCAATATAAGGATTGAAATTTGGTATACATGTAGCACAAAAATTATTAGTATTTGTAGATGTTGTAGTAAGTGTCAAACAAGCTGATGAAGGGATGGCTGCAATGCAAGTAGGTGTAGTGATGTTATTGGATGTTATATTGACCAAGAAATATCCATCAATACATTATGTTACTTACACTGTTGTATATGATGGATTATCATAAGGACCTCCACATCTTAACCAACCAGTTGATTAGGGATAGGATTTACATTCAACACAAGTAACAATACCATTAGAATCTTTGGCTGCATAATAAAATTCTTGACAAACAGTGCAAGTTGCAATATTATTATTTAATGTACAAGTTGTACAACCTGTTCCACATTGTGTGCAAGCTTTTGGTGATTGAGAATTCAATACGTAATTACTTTAGCAAGATGTACAATTCATATTGGTATCCATTTATATACAACCATCATACAATTTCTCACAAGTAGTAGGATTTAATAATTAATAATTTATTGCACATTAAGTACATGTTGTTGCATTAGTGCATTTTACACAAATTGATGTAGGAGAACACAAAGAACATGATGTTATACCATTTATTGTGTTTAAATAATATCCATCAGAACATAAAGTACAATTTGAATTATTTGTACAATTGACACAATTATCTAGACATTATTCACATGTTCCAGATCCAGATGTTGTAGAAGTTGAAGTTAAACCACTAAATGACCAAAAGAATCCTGGTTTACATTAAGTACAAGTATTACTAAATATAAATTATAAAATTATTACGCTGATGGACAATTTGAACAACCTAAAATACTACAAGGATTACAAAAGCTACCAAAATAATTATAGTAATTATCACTAGCTGAAGATATGCTAGGTATGTAATCCCAATTCAAATAATATCCTTATTAACATTAAGTACACACATATTTTGTACTACTGTAAACAACACATTATTAATTTTCTACACACACTCCTGCTATCAGTGTGAATCCAGTATCGCAAGAACTACAAATATAGGCATTCTAATCCTTATTTATCTAATAAGTCAAGCAACCATTGGGCATATTTACACAAACTCTATGGATGTTAAATGTTATTTTACCCATTTAAAATTGTCCATCCTGGTAAACAATATAATGTACCAGTTCCCCAATAAGATGTACAAGCATAATGTCCACCCTATATTGGTTTGCAAGGTTAACATGATTATCCTCCCCAATAATACCCTAATTATTATTAATCATAACTTTTATTATACCTTCCATACATTTATATTGTACTCTTGATGTGTATTCTTATTTGAGTGCACCAGTTGCTATACAACTCAATTAAGTACAATCCTACCCAGTTGTTTAACTTAATGCTGTAAAAATCAGGATAGAAATAGTAACAATCTTTATATTCATACAATTGATTTAAATATATAATTATTATTATTTAAAATGCTCATTATAAAACTATTATTATTAGCATTCCCAACATTATTGAATATGAACTTGGTGAAGCTGGATTCGTGCCAATTTAGATCGTGTTATCAGTGGGAGTTGGATTTGGAGTTGGATTTGGAGTTGGTCCAACTGGATTGGTTGGACTTACTGCTTTGAGTCCACAAACAAACTAATTATTATAATTTTGATATCTTACATTATTGTATGGAGAAACACATTCTTAACAAACTTTTTAAGCATCTAAATAGAATCCAGCTAAACAGTTTAGACAACCGGTATTAGTTGTGTCAGGTTGGTAACAATTAGCAAGAGCATAATTTGGACTGGTGGTCGAATCTGATAAATTGATACAGCCACCGTTTTATATGACATATCCTTATGAGCAAGTCAAACAAACATTTCCATTTGGACCGGTGCATGTGGCACAATTAGATTAACATGGATAACATGGTTTAAAGGTGTATTATTTGGCATTGAATGTTGATTATGTTTATTTCACATAAAATCCATCCTTACAAGTTGTGCATGTCTATGATAATATAATATAATTACATATCTTGAATCACAAGTCTTACAATCATATGGACATGCAAAACATTTTGCAGTAGTATTATCCAAGTAATTTCCATCAGTGCATGCACTGCATGAAGTACTCTATTAAGTATTTTATGTAGCTGCAATTAAAGCACATTTAGTGCATCCACTTGAGCATGCAACACAAACATTATTTGTAGAATCAATCACGTATCCAGGTTAACATGATGTGCATTATAATCCAGTATTATCACCATTTGCAGTACATGTTAAACAACTCAAATTTTTACTTGTGGCACAAGCTTAACAAGTGCTACCAAATAATGTATATCCAGGAAGACATTATTAACAAGTACTGGCACTTGATGATGAAATAGTATAACAAGTAGCAGTAGTGGGTACAGCTACACAGGCTCCATTATATAAGTAATAATTGTTTTAACATTAGATTACTGTTACTGTTGTAAAGGTGGCATTCTCCAAAGGACCTTAACATAATAGAGAACCTGTTTATGAGCAAATAGAACAGAGGACTGGTTGATCATTTGCACTTTATGTTTTATAATATCCATTCTAGCAAGCTTAACATGTAGTTTAACTTGTGCTACCAGACATCAATGTACATTGACTACAATTGGATGAACAAGTTACACAAGTTGTTCCTGATAAAGTATATGATTTTCCTGAAAATGATGATAAACAAGATAAGCATTGTGTATTATCACTATTACATTAGGAACATGCAGTTATTGAGCATGTTGGATTTGTTGTTACTTATTAAGTACATGTAAATGTTGATCCTGAGGTTGTTAAATTAAATCCTTATGGACACGTACAGGCTCCTACAGTTGAACTTGAATCAGCTTAGAAGTTGGGGTAGCATGTATTACAAGTAGTAGCAGAAGAACAAGTCTAACAATATTTGGGACATTGGACACATTAACCTGACATATTTGATGTTAAACTGAGGCTAAACTTAATAAATGTTTGAGGATTGTTTGTGACTGTAGATTAATACCAGAAATATCCAGGTAAACATTAAGTACATGTGTATTAGGATGGGCAAATCTAACATCCTACTTAACATGATGAACAGAATTAATTGAATGTAGTGTAATATTTGGCATTAGTAGTTGGAGCATTAGCAGTTGTCAATTAAAAGTCCCAATTAAAATAATAGCCCTCTTAACATTGAGTACAAATTCCATTACTTGCACTGATTGTTAAACAACCAGAATTTGCAATACAAATACTTTAAACAAGAGTATATCCGGTGTTACATTTTGAACAAGCTAATGCAAGAAGATTAGTTGCATATGTTAATTCAATGCATCCAGTTGGCATAGGAGCACATAATTGGGAGGTATTAATTGTGGTAAGGAAATAGCCAGTATTACAAGTAATTTAGGTACAAGCAGTAAGATTAGTGCATGTTGTGCAAATACCATAATTTACAGACATACATGGCATACAACTTTGATTAGTCCAGAAATATCCAGAGGCACAAGTAGCAGTAGTATATCTAGTACCCAATAAGTCGAAGTTAGAAATATTACTAACAATAGCACCTTTGGAAAAGTATTGACTACTAGGTTAAATTGTAGTTGTTGTGGTTTGGACAGTTTATATTGAGACATCTGATGGATTGGTTCTGCAAACAAACTAAAATATAAAAATAAATAAATATACAGCATTTTAAGGATAGACACATTGCATGCAAGCATAATCTTGAATCTATGATGAAGTTGATTAAGTTAACCATCCACTTGTCAAGAAGAAACCATAATTACAGATCTAACAACCATTTGTTTGGTTTTATTGTGCTGTAGTTAGAACGTTATTACTATCTGTGGAATAGCAATTTCCATTATCTTAAACACAACCTCCATTTTATAAATAGTATCCGCTGATGCATGCTGAACATACATTTCCAGGTGCAATACATTAGTTACATCCATATTGACAAGACAAACATTAACCATTCAAATTATAGTAACCATTTATACAACTAGAGCAATTAGTTGCATCTTAACAAACCAAACAAGTAGTGTGACTATTACTGTCAATAGTACAAGCTGTGCAAGCACTGGCTCCTTTGAAATAACCAGCTTAACAATTTGTACAATCTGCTATTCCAGATCCAGTACATGTAGTGCAATTGGCAACGCAGGTTTGGCATAGTTGACTTGAATCAGAAAAGTATCCATCAATACATTAAGTACATGATGTTTAATTGTTTGTATTTAATGTACAACTTCCAGTTTGACATTTATCACATAAGAAACAAGTTGAACTACTTTGAATATATCCAGGCCAGCAATCAGAACAACTTTAATTACTAATAGCAGTTTGATCTGTGGGAACAAGTAATTTAGCACAAGTATTGGTTGATTATGCTTAAGTACATTTATTATTAGCTAAGAAATATGGGGATTTGCATTATGTGTATACAATGTTACCTGAAACAGTTGCATCATAGTGACATCTTAAAGCATTTGATTCTCCAGCTGAATCACAAGTTGCACATAGTCCAGATGAAGTTACATAGTAAAGATCTTTACATAAAGAACATGTTGTGGCACTAGTTTGTGTGTTATATGAACAATTTGAAACAGATTAACAATTTGTAGGACATTATTTGCATACACCACCTTGTAAGATTGACATTGAAGAGACGGAAGCACAACTAGTACAATTGCTATTAGTATCACAAGCAGAACAAGTTGATGGATATCCTGTGCATGTTTTACATGTACCACTGACTGGATAAAAATCACTAGCACAGGTTGTACATGTAGTAGAATTGCTACATGCTGTACAATTTACACCATTTCCAGTAGAACAATCAACACAAGTTTTATTTGATGTATCAAAGAATTGAGTATTAGTACATAACACACATGTATTTGAATTTGTTAAATTATATGTTGTTAAACATACAGAACATGTTGTAGTATCACTACATTTTTAACATCCAGCAATACATTATGTACAAGTAGTTCCATTCAAATAATAATTATCTATGCATTCTGTACATTATTTACTATAATAATTTATTATATATATAATTACAGGAAATTACAAGTTTTACATGAGGCATCTGCATTACATGTCTTACATTGATTAATATTTTGGTAATATTTAGGATAATTACTTTAAGTCCAAGTAGTTACACTTGTATCATAATACTCACTTGGTGTAAATTCAGCCATAACATTATAGAATCCATTAGCGCATTTTGTACATACACCTGTACTCAAATCAAAAGTTAAACAACTATTATTAGTAACACATATTCCACCTAATATATTATTATCAAATATACCAATCAAAGTTGTTCCACTATTAGCATTACATGAATAACATACTATGCTTGTTCCATCTGCTGCTAAACCACCTCTTTAACAATTAGTATCTGGAATTGAAATGCATGATCTATATTATATTAAATTAATTATACTATCCAACTTAGTAATAACCATCATTACAAGAAAGAGTATCACATCCGTTGGATGCTGAACATGTGCACTTTCCTCCTGCTATTGTTAAGCAAGCCACACAAATCTAACCATTGAAAAAATAACCTATTGTATATTATTAACTATTTACCTATATTGCAAAGATATGCAGGCTAGCTGTCTGTTTATTATGTTGTAGTTACTCCAACAGGTTAATTTGTTTACCCACTCACTCCGAAATAGCTCAAAATTAATAGAATGTATAAAAATGTCACAACTTTCATGTTTTTATACAAAATAATTATTAATAACTAAAATCTTTAATTCTCATACTATATATACTAAAGAATTCACCCCCTCTATAATTATTAATTCCTAAAATAAATACAGAATTATATCTATCAATGCACAACCATAATATATAGATTGTTAGTTACATTGATAACTTAATATGTTTCGAATACTTTTTATTATTCAACTTTTTTAGACTCAATTCCATATTATTGATTTTCTCTACCTTCCCTACTTAGAACCCTATTATTATTCTATATTTTCAATTTAATCATTGACAATTGGTATATTAACAAGAAACTAACCTCAAGAACTAAGAATTATAAGAGAATATATAACAATCTTATAAAATATATAAAATGAATATATAAATTACTAATTATTCAGTTAATCCATCTACAAATACTCAGATATTTTGTTAATCTTGGAATCTTAAAGTTCTTCTATATGAATAATTTTCTGTTGATTTCACTCTCTTTACGGATGTAGTTTTTTTATGTTATAATACTCCCTTCCAAAGAATTTATGATACTAATTATTATTCATCTTCATTCAGAGTTGTTTAAACATTCTAAAATTACAATTACTATTGTTTTTATGGACTCTTCCTCCTATATTTTACTTAAGTTGACTTCGAATGATGTAAAGTAGACAAATTCCTCTCAATAAATGAAGGTAGATTTGGTAAATTCTTCTCAATTATCCTTGATTCATGAATCACTTATTTATATGCTTAATTTTAGTATAAACTTTGTGTTTAAACCTTCCCCAATAAAGATCTATCTTTGGCTCTCATAAAACAACTTCTATCTGTATACTATTCATGAGCACTAAAATTTTATGATCTTCCTCCAATAGAACTCCTTGCAAACTTCTTTAATGGTTCTTATGAAAGTGTCTTAAACCTCCCTTCCAAATTTTACAAAAACTCAGATATTTCAGCATTCTATTATTAATTTAATTTCGCTAAGATCTATTGCTAATGTTATCTCTATGAATTAATTGCTATTTACAATTAAGAATTCTTTTTTTTATAAATGTAATATATACTCTTAAATCTTAGTATTTGCATTAAACTTATATAAATTCCTACACATACAATTAACTTGTAGGTTAACTATATATTTTCTTCATATATAGTTCTACTGGAATTATAAATAAAATTGTATCTGAACTCGAACTTACACAAGTAAATCTGTGCTTTTATTCTTGACTATGAAAGTCTTCTAAACCCAAAAATTAGTGTTTACTCAATGTAGCAATCTTTCTTTACAAACTCTTTCCTCTCTATTTCATGTATGGAGAAGCTGTTCTTATCTCCATTTCTTCCTTCTCTTCTATAAATACTTATTATAACTTAATATAATATCATTTTATACATCTAAAGCTCCTTCCTTTATTAAATATATTGTATTTGCAATCTCTCCTTATAAATACACAACATCTCCCATTCTATAACTTCTCTTTTCCAATATTTTGAATACTTAAAAGATTGAATTCACATTCCAACCCTCAAAAATCTCCAAGTTTGCAAAAAATCCCATCTCCTTCATTGATGATTTCTCTTAACCAATCCTTACTACTTCCTTAAAGTACTATCTTCTTAAAACTGCAAAATGACATGGTTATAATGCCACTGCTTTAAAATCTCTTGGTCTATTATGTATTAAAGACATCTCACCAAATGATTAACCTGTTAACAAGATTTTGAATAAAGCCAAATCAGATTATTGAGATGAAATTTTATTTATTTAATAATCCTTAAACTTATTATTATTAACTGCTTATCTAAATCTCATTTTAACTTTCTCCAATAATTTTGTCGATGACACCTTATCATCCACAACATTAGGTTTAAAATATATTCCAACTTATCCTTAAAGAATTATATAGAATTTATCTCCAACTGAATCTATATTAATTATTGCAGTATTTTATGTTGCATATTCATGTTCAAAATAATAACTAAAATTTAAATCACTTTAATCTGCAAAATATTTTTAAAAAAACTCGATCTTTCTCACCATCCTCTCTATTGGATATAAATCATCCTCACTTCTTATTTCAAATGGTTTCTTTAATTATCTAATCAATTCCTAGAGAATTTTATATAGTTACATCCTCCATCTTATATAGATATAATATTATTTGTATTAATAAAATAAATTATTTTTTATTAGTAAACTCTTCTTAATAATCATCTATTAACTTATTTTAACACAACACTACAAACTAAGAAATCCTAACATTATAATTCTTAAGTTAATATCAATTCCTGTTTATTTGAATACCATACAAATTCATTAATTTATAGTAAAATAATAAAAACTTACTATTTAATTAATAGAACAATTGATAAATGATAATTATAACATTAATAATTCAATGATAAGTATCTAGTTTAATTTTACATTCCACTTTCACTCTTATTTGAATTTTAGTTTTAAATCAACTAATCTTTTTATCTCCAATATATCTTCTTATTCCTTATGTATTTGATTGAGAGAGGTATTTAAATTATGTTATTTTCAAATAGTATGGAAAATCTAATTTCTATAAATATAAATACTATTGTTTCTTTTCTATTGTGTTATTTTAATCAAAGAAACTTGTGATACAATGATGTGTTCAACTTAAGATTTAGTGTTATCTTTTGAATCACTCATAGAATTTTTTGTATGTCTGAATAGGATAATACAATTTTTGTTGTTTAATAGAACTATTCATATTTATTAGATTAAAGTAATGCACTTTTTTTTCAATGATAATAGATTAGATAAAAAAATATAAAAGTTGATGATAATATGCTAGTCATATTCATAATTGTTTCTTATTCCTTACAAAACTGAAACCACGAATCTTCTTGGCAATACTAAATTCTGAGTTCATAATTGAAATATCTTAACTAGCCATTGATATGGATGATTGAATAAGTGACTCATTTTGTGAAAAAAGCTATGATTAAAATTTACTAATTTTCCATTATTCAACTACAAAAGAAAAACCTCTTCTTATTCTTTAAGATGCAATGGAAATTGATTTCTATGTTTTTGGTTTCTTCAATTAGAAGCTAAATCCTCTTATTTGTTTTGTGTTACTTAATATTGTAGAGTTTACCATTTGTGTTATTTACAAATTATTAAAATTAATAACAACTTCGTTAACTATAAAAAATTGTTTTTCATTTAAGTAATAGCAAACAATATAATATTAATAAAGAATTAGTTCAATAATATCTCCATCCATATTAGAATTGCTAACATGATCTCTAATGTCCCATAAGTTGAGATGGTGGTGAAACAAAAGAAGATCTTCTGGCATAAGCATTCTAATCAACTTAATAGTTTCTACCAACAGCAGGTCCTTCTGGTATTATAGTGTCTGACTTTTATACATTATAATATGGTGTAATCTCGTGAGTTAGATTACTTTTCACTTTACCAAATAGTTTCTCTTCATATTTCAACAATTATCTAATGAATCCTGGATTCGGACAAATTATTGATCTTACACTTTTTAAATAAATCAATGCTTCTTATAATGTCCAATCTTGAGAATACATTAGATAAGCTAACACTATAGTAGCAGATCTAGATTTCCCTGCCACACAGTGTACAAGTACGTTATGATTATCATCCATATGTTTGTTGATAAATTTATTAGTTTTATCAAAATATCCAGAGATATCACACTATGGACGATCATTAACTTGTAAAACCATTTGATCAGCATCTGAGTTAGCTTGGAAATCTAATAAATTTAGTAAATAGAATGTTTACGTTGTTCTGTGGAGAACGAGATTATAGCTTTGACATCATAATTCTGGTAATTTTAAAATGCTTAAGCATCTCCTATATAGAGTTTGCTATCAAAATCAAGAACACAATTTATGAAGTTACTTGAAGCTTGAGGAGTTGGATAGGCAGGATAATAGTAGTTCATTTTACAAACAGAATTTTAATAATGTTTTTTTTCCGTTAAAAATTTACAACAAATATATCATAAAATAACTCAATTCTCACAAAGAAATTTCAAAAAGTTCTGTTCAATTTGATTCATATAATTACAAAACCTTTTTCATAAAAGACTACGGTTTAGGCAATCCAAAAGTATGAGGTATATGCACTAATGTACTTTCAATTACAATTACATGTATTAATTTCAACTAAATAATTAATTCTTCCTTAGTTTTCTACTCCATTGCTCACATAATTCAAATTCTTTTATTTGATTAAAAAGGAACTTTCATAATTTAAGATTTTCTCATTATTATATATACTATTTTCATCTTTATATAGAATTTACAATTTGTTTCAATTCGTTTTCCACAAGAATAAGCTAGTTTTTATTAGCTTCAGTTTGAATTCTCACCCAGTATATCTACTAAAGGTGAAATCTCAAGTTATAAGTTAAAGATAGATATTGGTTAATTAAATAAAAAGTAGGGCATTGGATAATCTTTAATTTATCATATTCTTATTACTTATTATAAGAAGGTTTATATTTTCAACTTTTTTTTAATATATTTTCACTTTACAATCAATTAGGTCAGAGATATTCTTTTTCAAAAGAGGCATAATAATTTTCTAAGGATTATTTTATGATGGATTTATTGAGTTGATTGATTATTTTGCAACTAGTTAATAAAATGATAAATATTATTTCTACTAATAAGAGGAATGATTCTAAATCAATATTTTAATGGTTATATGTATATAGATTTCACATAATTCAAGTAGTTTATAATATTTAAAATTAGATTTTTAAAATTCTATTTTATACTCAATTAACAATGATTGTTTAGTGAGTATCAATCTGTTATTATGAATACTAGATTGGTTTGTCAATCTAATTGTTTCATATTGTTTAAATTGATATAGAGCCTTTATTTTAATGTTAAATACTACTTAATGAATTCTTCTGAAATAGTTATGAAATAGTTTTTTATTAGACTGATTATGATGTAATAATTCAGTTAACTGAGAATATTTTGTATTTGCAAAGGTTAGCTACTATTCGTATATAATAAATTAATTTTTATTCGTTTTTATTAATGGGTTGGTTAGGATCGCTAGTAGTGATAATTTTAATCTGTATTGTTGGGATCGTTTGGTACTTTGTGCATTTGATAGCATAAGTAAGAAATCATAGCATTATTCATAGGGTTTTACAGTGCAATATAAAGATGAATAAGACTTTGTAAGTGATCAACTTAGAGGGCTGTTAGGAGTAGATGATATTTAGGCGAGTTCTTATAGGCCAACAGTAGAACCTGAATATTTATCAGGAATTGTAGATTTAATAGAAACATCAATAAGTGGATTGTGGTTAGCACAATTTTTGTATATGATTATACTCCTATTTCTATTTTTTTTGGTTGTGGACATTTGGTTTATTGACTATCCATTCTCATTTATGTTCAATGCAATTATAGGTGCTATGACTGTGATGTTATTTGCATATTATGTTACTTCGACAAATAGTAAATCGTTGACAAGAGCTTTGATACAAGTATAAAATATGTAGCAAATATAAAGTCACAATTTTCAAAGGAGGAGAGTTTTGGGTACATGTATTAAAGTGGATTTGCCATAGTGAGTTTATTGTTTAGTTTATTATTTGGAATGTATGTCTTGATGTATTACTTCAATGTGGCTGCTTGGGGTGGAGATATGAAGAAAGAAGAGTATGAGAAGGTATCAATATTAATGATTGGATTCTTGATGGGAATGATATTGGGAGGATTTATTTATAGAGAAGGTATATCAATGATGTGTAGATCAATGAAGACTGCTTCATTTGGTTTAATAAGAGCTGATTTAAATTTAAGTGTTGGCAATAATAATATTTCATAATTGACTAGATTAGCATATATGGTATCTTAATAAGCAGGAAATGCAATTGTAAATTATCTAGATACAGGATTTGTACTAGTATTTTTATGTTGTGCCATTTCATAAATTGTTCTTAATAGTCCTGAAATATTGGATAGTAAAAATAGAAGTGCTTTTATTTTGGGACCTATTTATTTGGTATGTATTGGATATTTGGGATCTATTATTTGTTATTTTTTAAAAACAATGTGTGCAGATTAAGAGACTGGATCATTTGCAGCTCTTAATGTTAGATGGTAAGTTATTATAGCTGCTTTGATTTCATTTATTATTCATGTTTCATTCCCATTTTCTTTTCTTATTGATAAGTTTACACTCAAAGGTGAAAATACAAAGGATATAGATTTTGAAGGTAAATCCTCTATGCATGCTTGTTGGTGTTATTTATTAGGATTGATATTTAATGTACTTCATATCAGTTTGTTTGAATGGTATACTTCTCATGGATGTCCTAATGTCAGAAATATGGTAAATTATTATGATCAAATAGGGATTAGCAACAAGTGATCGTATATTGCCTATGAATTTGATCTACTCAAATTATTTGGGAGATTTATTTTCTGCTATTCCAACAATTTTAATGTTCCTATTAATATCTATAGTCTATTCAATTTAAGGATTTGCTGGATTATTGTTTGCAGCCTCTGGTTATATCTCTTTATTTATTATCTATGGAGTCATATTTTTTATTGGTTGTAATTCATCTGATTCTTATAAATTAACATGTTTTGCTCATTTTGTATCAGATGTGTAAGGCAAAATATTTTAGATATATTGGGAAGCCAAAAATTATATGGTCTTTCTTAAAGCTACTAATGCAGGAACAGCTTTCCTTGTATCAATTGGAATTATAGGTTCACAACTCTATTAATATCCAACTGCATTGACTTCATTGTTTTTACATAATGAAGGTTTTTTGGGATTGTTTATTGGTTTCAGCCTCATGTTTGTATGTAGAGGTATTAACATTTGGGGAATAATTAATGTAGCAAAAAGCTATGTAATTAAATAAATTTATCATTAGTTCATTTTTCAACCATCAGATGAAGCAGAAGGAAAACTTAATTATTTGAAAGATATAAGAATAATTGAATTTACTAAGTTTAAATATACTCATAGTATGCTATATGTTGCATATAATGTATTGTTCGTCACAATAATGATATTGATATTTGGATCAATTTTAGGACATGCTGGAAGTGTAGCTATTATGATAGGAGCTTGTATTGCCACATTCTTAATTCAATATTCTGGATTGATTAAGGGTACGACTTTGGAAAATTCAAGAGTTTATAATGAAAGTATGAAATTTGTATTTAGTTTTTAGTTTAGGATAATAGAAAGGATCATCATTATCTGATGTATGTATCTGGAGATACTTATGCTTGTGCCACTGAGGAAAGTAATGCTTGTCCTTTGATTCCCTATCTGATTTACAGTTTCTGTTTACTAATTTCATGTTAAAAACATTTCGCAAAAGCAGAGAAATGAAATGATATATTTGAAAATACATCAATATACACAATAATAATTAGTTATCATAATTTCTTATCAGTAGTAAAATTCTATACATTATTATAAATCAAATAAATATCAAAATATAATAGCTCATATGAGCTGTATTGGATAGGCACAATAATAAGTGAGTGAGAAACTATTTAAAACTGATGGTGATGATTCAGATACTCCAGTCCCTGAATCTGACAAAGATGATCTCGGATAAATCTTGAATACTGAAGAAAGTAAGGGCAAATCCATGAAAACCCTTAGATTCAGTTTACAAAATTAAGTGTGGATTTTTGATAGATCCTCTAAACGACATCAATCCTATAAATCACCCTCTCCATTAGCTAAAAATTCTTCACCTTCCATACTCAAAAATAAAAATAAGCAAAAAGCAACTAAATAATGAAATATATATTTAAATTAATTCATGAACAATAATAACAAAAATAAATAAGCCAACTTATCATGTTGTTAAAAGTTTCTTAAGAAAATTAATTGTTGCTTTGACAAAAAATATAAATAATAAACCTAACCTTTAACCACAAACGAAAAATATAATACACCCTTTGCTTTCTATGGTACACCAAGTTCTTTATGTACAGCCAAAGTAACATTACACAATTTTCTTCTTCAAAAGCAAGGAGAAAAAATTAAAAACACTTCCAAAGATATACACTCTATATTCATTGATAGATAATCACTCAATCTTTAACAATTACAAGAACTATTACCTTATATTTTCCCTTATGTACACAAATTAATAATAACCCATGAATAATTAATATCAGTTCTACCATTTTGTGTTACATAATATTTAGCTAAACGAATAACTTAATTCACTAAAGAGCTAATAGTAGATGTAATTACTGGACCTGGAACCTTATCTATCGAAATTGCTTAATTAAATACCACTTAAGTAGACTCTTACTCCATTGATCAAAATGACAATGCCAAATATAATATTTAATAATTTCACTATTACTCAACATAAAGATAGAACATATATTTCAGTTCCTTTTTTGAAAGATAAGAAAAGGCAGATGTAATTATTATTTAATATTAATTTCTCAATTCTATCCAACTTGATTAACAACTCTAGAGTTACTTAAATAAAGCGTTATAACTTTCGGAAAATATAATCATAATCCTACCATCAAAAATATAAACAAATGATTTGTGTACTTTTCTGAGTCCATTTTCACATCAAAAATATCATAGTTTCAAATAAGTAGAAATTTAGAAAATTAATGTTGGAGGTCTTCCATTATGTTAAATTGTCTATATTGGATTTATCAAAAATGATGTATTTTATATAAAATATATCAACTATAGGAAATCATTAATTAACAATTACAGCATTGCTATCTAAAAGAATTATTGGCAGATCAACCTAATCTAGATGATATTTAACTCTCTCATTATTATAAGTTACTTAATAATGTTATTACTGAAATTGGAATACAGTAAACTATGCTTTTAATTGAAAAAACTTTGGCATCCAAAACTTAATTAGATTTTACTGTCAATTTGTTTCTTCAATAGATTGCTTAATTAAATATTGTATCATTAGAAAATATCACAAATTAATTAGAATGTTCAATAATGGATTAAACTCCTACACTCAATCATCCATTATTGAATGCAAGTTAATCTAGTTTATCTAAAAAATAAAGCTCTTTAAGAATAAGCTCTGATTTATCAAAACCTTCATTTCAATAAAGCAAATATAAAATTTTCAGTTTTCAAAATAAAACTTTTGAATGATTAATATTAACAGATTAAAATCAATAACATTTCTTTACTTATTTTCTTTACATCAATTATTATTCAATTAACTTTCCTCCTTAATCTTTTGTGTCTTTTCGTCTCTTAAATATAGTTGACGCTTAAAACTCTGCTCTAAATTCATTCTACACATTTACTATGTTACACATACTTTATTCAAGGCTAATAAACATTATGCCAAAATCTAAGGTTACAATTTCTCTTTCAATTATTCCCACAACAAATCCACCTTTCCTGCTTCACTCTATATGAATTTAATCTCTTGTTTTATCTTCTTAAATGATCTATATTCATAAATAAATCAAATTTATTACTCATACATATTCTATTTTGACACTCCTAATTTTTATTTAATTTTTTCATTATTTCCAAAATCATCAGTTTTTGTATCAATTTTCTTAAAAACATCTCTCAAATAATCTGTATAATTTCTTTAATAGATTATAATTTTACCTAGTATTTTAAGAAAAGAAGTCTTTATCTTCTAAAATACTGAATAGATATTTTGTCTATAATGGCAAACAAACATTCAATATTGAATATGAGTATGATTTTGCAGCATCGATTCTCTCCTACTTATTTGATGATGTTCTATATTTGAGTGCGTCCAATAATATCTCAATCTCTGTTACATCTTTACCTTAATTAATGCAATCCTCTAATCTCTCGAATAATTTTTATTGTTGCTCTAAAAATTATGAAAACTATTTATTATTAATGAATATATATACTTTATCTTATTATTTATTGTAATTTTCAATTGATTTTGATAAACTATTACATTGTTCTCTCAATTTATCATTTTCATCTTATAACTCTTAGACTCTAGTCTCCAATAATCCAAAATATAATTTTTTTCTAGCTCTTGAATTTCTGGCTGATTCTCTATTTCTCACTTATTTGAGTAGACTAGGATCCATAGTTCCTTCATTAAACGAATCAGGGTTTTCTGATGATGATTAATCAGTATGTTCAAGATTCAATAACAATTGCTATTCATTTTTTCTTACCAACTTCTATTAACTCCTTCTAAAAATAAATCAAAATATTTCAATACGATTGTCTAGCTTTTGTTGTTACCAATAAATGGCCATTGTTTTCTTTCTTAACCAAATTCTAAATTTTATTTCTATATGTGCTCTTTGTATACCCCAGGTTCAAAATAATTTAAGATTGTAATGAATCTTTTAAATTTTTTTATTCTTCTTTTGTGTATTTTTCTATATTGAAAAGATAAAATACTTGATCTTCTCTGACTTTAATTATTCTAACTTGCATCCCTAGAGTTATCACCTTCACTTCCACTTCTTGGTTAGGCTTCAACAGAGCTATCATTAATAATCTTAAGCCTATCCATCCTAATTTCTTCAATCTAAATTTAATTCACTCCAAAATTATTAGTCTAATTTTCACCATCATCAAAAATTTAGATTTTAGGGAATTCTTATCTTTATTCTTGTTATCTTCTCTAAAATGGATCTGCCACACCAGAAAAATCAATTTGATTAACATTCACATCGCAAGAACTATAATAAAATAGGCATATTGAATTACTCATTGAAATAATATTGCTCACTTATTATAGGATCACACATAAATTATTAGTTTAAAAATATATAAATATATCATAAATCAATTATTTTTTTTCACATATTATCTTAAATTTGCAGGCCGTTAACAGTTTGAATCAGTTTAACTCTAAAAATATATCTTAATTTAATACTTATGGGTTTTGTTTGATATATTTACAATCACTAAATAAATTACTACAATCGAAAACTGGTCTATGTTAATTCTAATCTATACTAACTTTTACTTAATAAATTGTCAAAAATAAAGACCTCAATTATTATGGTTCCAATGTCCCATAAATAGACTTCCAAATAGAATCAACCTTTTAAGTTTCATTAATTATCATCTTTACTGAAGTGTAAAGATTATTTATACAACTAAAAATAATCAATTAAAAATGACAATACTACCTTGTTATGCTCTTCTTTACACAATTTAGTTTCTCCTTGTGCTTTCTAATCTTTCTAAATTACTCTTACTTAATGTCCATTAACTAAAATGTCTCTTTGGTCCATTCTAAGAAAGACCTAAAAATCTATTTTAAATATTAAACCCTTAAAAATCGGATAACATATCTTTATTTTGATCATAACTATAGACTATATATTTTAATTCTATGGGTAATAGAATTTCCAATAGATTTTCTATGTATTGATTTCCAACCATATTTTTATCAGAATTTAATTAACACTCTTTCATTTATTCTAAAACAAACTTTGTTGTCTCTAAATCTTAATCCTTGATTTAACAAACTTCTAATTGCTCTATTAATTTTTTCTAGGTCTCTAATTAGAACTAATACTTAAATAATTTTTAAATATTTTTACATTTTCTTAACACTCTCTATATTTTTATATTTATTTTGCCTAATTCTAACAAAGTTCATTCAATCTATCAATTTCATCTTGCAAATCCTTTACTTTATTCTCCAACAACTCAAAATACAATCTTTTTCTTGCTCTTGAATTTCTAGCAGCAACTCTATTTTTTGCTAATCTGTCTTCTGACATCTCACCTCCTGATTATAGTGAGCTTTTTTATTCAGATTAATCTGAAGTTTCAATAAGTTAATGCGATGATTTTCTTTTTATCTTCTATTGACTCTTTCTATATTTTATTAATGAATATGAAATTACGAAAGTCGATTTGATTTTGGATTAGTTGTAATTTTCTTATCAACTAATTAACTGATTTTATTTGTGTATAGACTTTTAGCATAATGTACATTGAAGAGATCCTGATTACTCTCCACAATTTTGCTACTTAATTATTGTCTCGTTCTAGGTCTTTTAAGATATTGTTTATTCAAAGAATTGTTATCATCAGTATGGCTCCAAGATGTTGCTCTTCCATCACTGTGAACAGATTAAATTTAGAGTTTTTCAAGACCTAATTCATCAAAAATTGATTCTCCTGGATTTTCAAAGGGTTGGTCTGATAGCGGTAAATCCGAACATGAATCTTCAAATACTCTAATCACAGGCAGCTCCTTTCTATTTGCATGAGAAGATTAAAAATATTTCTCCACATCTCCCATGCCCTCGTTTTCCATGTTATCTATTAGATATAGACAAGCTAGTAACCTGTAATACGAAGTTTTTCTGCATCCATCCCAAGGTGACCATCCATAATATTATTTTATATATTTAATCTTTATTGTTGATTTATTTTAACAAGCTTATATATAATAAACAAAAATTCTTATTGTATTTACAATATATTCGAATTATATAGGCAAATTAAAGGGATATTAAAATTTGTATATATCAAATTTTCACTATTCTATATAATTCATGATAGTTTTAATATTTTATAGTTAATTATGTTTTGTATTATACATTTTAGATTTTCTAGAAAAGCGAAAAATATCAATATGAGTAAATCAAATAGTTGTTATATGTTTATTTTCCTTTTTATAACTTTAATTGTATAATCACTTATAATTATTGTTAAAATATTAATTTGGTTATGCTAATATTCTTTATAATAATTCAAGATTACTTTTAATATTAGAATAAAAAAATAAAAGTATTTCCTAATTATATGAAGAGAAAAGCAACACAAAAACGAAATGGAATATTTACTCTTAATATTCGACCGATCACAGTGAGGAATCGTGATGAATATATGAATGATTTAAAAATGCAAGCCATTCGTTTGTAAATAGAAAAAATAGTTCATTTTGATCCCTTGCTAAAATCATTACTTAATTCTAAGCCAAATCGTAAACATTATACAAGATCTCTTTTTAAGAATTAGTTGAATCGATCATTTGTTGAATAAAAGACATAAGAAATTGAATCTCAATAAAGAGCTAAAAGTACAGAAGGTTTTATATTTGGAAATTCAGGTATAAAATTTAAACGTCTGATGTCTCGAGGAACCATTGAAATAAAAATGCATAGGTTTCTCATTAGAAAAAGATTTAGAAAATTAGTATTGGCTGTATGTCTTTTACTTACGTACTTTCGATACAACCCATAAAGAAGAAAAATGTAGAGACTCTCAAGACCTCGCATTTCCATATTTCGCAGTAGGAATATAATTGATAGATTACCTTAACTATTTCCAATAGAAAAAGCAAATACAGTAAATGAAAGTTAGACATCAAGAGAACCACCTTGTTTGCTAAAGAATAAACATTCATCTTTAGGAAGTTTTGATATGTTCATGAAGAGACCTATTTAATAATTCATTGTGAAATAGAATACAGATTTATACTCATAAAAAAGAATATGCAAGACCGAACATTCTTAGGTTTAAAGCATGTATAATTTTTTTAAGAAACAGAGAAAAACAAAAATGTTTCATAAATCATCCTCTATTAAAATAATAACTTTGAATTAATGAATTTCAATCTTTATATATATATAAATGTTAATTTGTATATAATATAAATTGATTATTAAAATGGTTTAATTTTTGGAAATTTGTTTTTTAGAGGTTATATTCTTAATCAAGTGTATAGATGATTTGACATGATTTGATCGATTCATCTATTTGATAATTTTCAATATCACTATTTCTATAATGAGAATTTAATATAATATATTAATTAAATTATAATGGGGATGTGCTAAACAGCAAAATTGAAAGATGTTCATTAACCTAAAATAGTTGACATCTCATAAAATGCAAGCTAAGTAATGTCTGATTAATATCCCATGCCAAAACCTAAATTAGGAATGGGATTTCCTTGTGTTGTAAAATCCTTTGAATAGATTCAAATCATAGAAGTAACTGAATCGATGGCTTATAATTTTATTGTTAGATTAGGTGTAAATTAGCAGAAGTAAGTGTAAAAAGATTTGGATTATCAGGGAGTTTTCTTGTACTCTGAAAAAGCCAAAACTAACTTTTTTGAATATGGATTTACTCCAATCGATGTTAGCAGGCTTGATAAAATAATTGAAGATAAAAAACATTACAAATGTTTATTTGACTTCAAAAATCTATGGATATTCAGAGATTATGGAGAGAAGTTAGAATCAGTGTTGAATGTTTTCAAAGAAATAAATGTGAAGGTCAAATAAATATATAGTTTTACAAAACCTCTTAATAATTTTATGGATCAATATTAGATGTTAAGTGAAATTAGCATCTTGAATAGTTATTATCCATTATTATTATTTGATTACAAAGATGTCTCAGATGCAACCAAACGAGGAGATGATATTTTCAGAATCTATTTACATAGTGAAGATGCTTTTGAAATACTGATAAAAAAGAATTAAATCAGTCTCTATAATAGAAATCTTTAAATCAGAAATCTCATCTTTCTTTATAAATGGGTTAATTTTAGTGAAATTAAAAAATTAGAAGACAATTTTTATAAAGTATGCTGCTATAATCTAATATAATAACCTTCTGGATTAATAAATACCCATCAACTAGTAAAAGAATTGATACCTTATTTGCAGAATTTATAGTAGATGGGAAGTAATGTTGTTTTGATTTATTCAAGTAAAGAACCATAAGGAATGAAAAGTGCTAGATTTTCTATTGAATAATATATGGCAAGAGGATTGTTAATCTATCCTGAAGATATCTAAAAATATAATGATTAATTAAGATCATTATATATTAAACCAGAATAATTAACATAGTAATTACTAAAGCAAGACAATAATAAATAACAGTAAAAATAGGAAATAATACAATTGAGTAGAGAATAAGAAATAATCAATCTGTATGATAGTTGGTTAAAAAAGATTAAATCTTAATAATTATTACAGAGTTCTCATAATCTATTTTTAAAATTAATCACAAACATAGTTGAAAATCCTAATGAAGATAAATTCAGAACGATTTAAAAAACAAATAAAACTGTAAATCTTAATATACTATAATATGAAGAAGGAAAATAGATTATATAATTAATAGGGTTTAGAGAAGGAGAAACTGATTATAAAAACATATTTGAAATCGGCTAAATAAAAATGGCTAGAGCAGATATTGAAATTGCATGGAAAAAGCAACTAGAAAAATCTTTAAAATGAACTAATCCAAAAATTTGATATTAATAATATATTGTTATAAATATTGATAATGTACTTTATTTAATTCTATGTACTAATTAAATATCATATTAATAAATATAACAGATGAAAGAACTATTGGTATTTTATGGTTTTTACTATTGTTCTTTATTCTACTTATCATTTTTTATTAAATAAATAAAATAAGAATCATCATAAAAATCATTGAATCACAAACAATTTAACAAAGCTAATTTGGAACACACAATTAAACTTAAAACATTACAAATTCTTCAAAATTCTTTAAACCCATTCTTCAATCCATTAAATTGTTGAACTATAGTTTATTCATTTATATTCTACTAGAATAGACATCAAATAAATTGAGTTTTTAAAATAATGTTATAGAAAATCAAATTATTATTTTTATTTTATAATGGACACCGCAGCAATCCTATACTCATATTGCTAAAAATTTGCCTACACAATTTTACCAGTAACAACTCTTATAGCCGTGATTTCGCTCATGATGCAAATTTATACCTTTGTAATAAATAAAAGCCAAGAAGGATAGAATCATCTAAACAATTAATTGCTAGAAGGATATCCTAACTAATAAGATGAAGAAAGTTAACCGTATGAATATCTAAATATTGAAATTTAGGTTTATAAATAAAGATGATAAAAATTAAAAAAATGGAGAATATACAAATCAAGATTTTAAATCAGACACACATAAAATTCAGAATCTTGAATTAGATCTATAAAAATTGTAATAAGCATTTAATGATTTTAAATTAATTATCCAAAAATAAAATGAAAACATGAGAAATGAAATATAAAATGATAAAAAAAACGATATAGTTAATTATAATTAAAATATTGAAAAATTAAGTCAATGCAAATCAATTATTGACTAAATAGAAGATATAAAAGTATATAATTTTATGTTATATTTAGATTTCAGTTGAAATATATAATGATAAATATGAGGAAGATTTAAAAATGTTTAATAACAATTCTAAAGCTCTTTATCAGAATAATGAAGAGAATAAATAAAAAGTAAGAGGTATCCTTTTATAACTTTATGAAAATACTACTTAATAAAGGTAAGTTGAAAATCAGTTCAAATCGTATGTACGAGCAATTTAAGATAAATCTGAATTAAAAAAGAACTATAATTTATCATTATAAGCAAGTGCAGAGTTGTCAAAACATTGTAATGAATTTAGAGAAGTCAGAGGAGATGGTAATTGTTTCTATTCAGCTTTTGGATATTAATTCTTATCAATTTTACTGTTTCATTATTCTTTTGATTAATTTTTTGAATTTATATAGAAAATGAAATAAATTGAATTACCAATGAAAATATTTGTTGAAGGTTTAGATTTTAAAATTGATGATAAAGAAATAGAAAAAGTACTTTTACAAGAATTTCTTAGCAGATTAATTAAATTAAAGTCAATTTAAGATATAAATTTAAGATAAGAATCATTCATTAAGTAATTTGCTGCCTACTAATATGAATCAGATGAAATTGATAGTTGTTTTTATGGACTATCAACTTTATTTTTTAGAAATTATTCTGATTATATTATTGAAAAAAGTGAGATAAAAGATGCAATTGATGATAAATAGAATCTATTGATATGGGAATTGGAGTGTAATAATAATGAAGCTATTATTGCAGATTTAGCTACAAATTTAAATGTGTAATTAAATAATATTTATTATTTTTAAGATTTGTATAACTAATATTTTTTAAGAAGTCAGGGGAATTTAATATTAATTAATATGGAAATAAAGAAAATTAGAAAATTATATTATTAATAAAACCTGGTCATTATAATATTGGAATATTGAAAGAAGAAACATAAAGTGA
>JPFL01000081.1:79540-193383 GCA_000733385.1 Paramecium biaurelia
ATAATAAATTTATTAATAATATATTTAAGAATCAAGTATTTAAAAAAATGGTTAGAAGTATATAAGACAAATTCTAAGGGGGATAATTACCTGAAATAGAAGTGTACAAACTAAAAGAAGGATTAAAATAAAAATAATATTGAATTATTAATCAAATTAAAATATTACATTATTACATTAATTATATATAAATAAGAGAATACCTCAAAAGAATCCCCTTATATCTAACTGATTATAATTTAACTCCTGATTTTTAATTGTTTATTTAAGTGAATTTGAAATAATGATTTCAGCTGTATCTGCTAAGACTTTACTATTTATATAATATTCCTCCCATTGAGTATCCATATTTGTGATTTTTATTAATTATCCAAATTTATTTTGATATAAATTTTTATATCCAAAATTAGTTAATGGTGAAGATAACAATGCGAGTTGACCTGTCTTAAGACTCACATATATAGCATTTCCTTAATGGTTTAGCTAGGCATGAACATTCATATTTCCAGATTTAGAAAATAATTTCTTAAAATATCATATATATTTACTTTGCATTCTACATCACAAACTTTTTAAAAACATAGTAAGCATATAAATTAATCAGAACTTTTAGATGCATTTGAAAAACCTTTACAAAATTAACAAGGTTTATTAAAATAATGATCATAAAATGATTTAAATTTAAATCCTAAATTTTCAGTAATCTGTTTCTTCACAATATTTATCATAATATTTCTATTAAATTACTCCATATATTAGTTGACTTAAATGATTTGATTTTATTCTAATTCTATATTAAATGCAAAACATTTTATTAATTGATTTTTAATTAAAAATGGTAATTCAAATTATATGATTTTCTATTTAATTTAATCTTAATTATCCTAAACGAAATGACTTAGAGATTTTTATTAATGATTATTTAATATTAATAAATCCATTATTAAATTTATTATATTTAAAAATATTGATTATTGATTCTGAAAATCAAAACGCTTAATTGTGATTTTTATACTTATTTTGAATAAACAATCTAATATATTAAAGAATACTAAATGTTTATCTTATCTTATGAATTCTAAAGAATCCATAAATAATTAAAGTAATAGATCAACTAATAAGGAAAGATAAATTTCTTTTAATTTATGTTCAATAGATTCTCCATATTTTTCATTAAGATAGTTCTTTATTCCAAAGTTTTAACATTATAATAATAACCAATTATTAAATTCATCAAATTATTCATTGCTTTTATTTTTATTTATTGGCAATCTTGTTTCACTTGTTTATTTGCAAACTGGGCATTATAAGTAAAACCATAAAGGTAAAGCTTTCATTTTTTATGAATATGAATAAGTAGCAATTAGACATTTATCATGAAATTTATGTTTACAACTACTTATTGAAATCTTCAATAAATTTAATTCATCTTTCATGATTTCATTTCTTAAATCAGATGGATATATTGGAAAATGTTTTAAATAAGGATTTGTTTAAATCAAAATTGGAATACAATTATTTTAATTTTCATCTAAATCTTATTTACATAATGCACAACTATCATATTAATGATGTAAATTTTTTTGATCGTCATTCTAAACAATATCATTTTGTTAAAATGATTAAATTTTTTATTTAAATTTTTCTTTCATCTTATTCATTTTAGTACTTTATATAGATTTCAATTATTATACTTCCGGTTCTTCTTCTAATATTTATATTGAATTTCCAAATTTATTCAAAATCAATTATATACTTTATTAATCTTATTCTTTGCTCATTTATAATGGTTTTAAGGATTCAAAAATATTTTCTTGAGTTTGGTTTTTTAAATATGCGTTTACACTTATCAATCTTTCAATTAATTTGATTGCTGTTGCTGAATTAGCAGTTGGTTGAATTTCTGAAATTATTAGTTTAACATTCTGATTTTATGCAAAAAATTCCAATAATTCCAAATTTACTCCTTTTAGTTAACCAAATTAGATAAGCTGATCAATAGAATTTCCAAATGTAATATAATATTCTTGTTGTTTCTATGAACTTAAATGCTCTCCAATCTATTATGCAGTTGATTAATGATTTAAAAATAATAAAGGATTGAAATAGGTATGGTTATTTGAATTATCTATTTAATTTGATGATGATATTTGAAAGAATTCTTAAATCTATTAATGAGACTTTAATTTTAACTTATTAATGTTTTCATCCAGTTCGCAAAAATTTAGTATATATAATTCCAAATTAGAAACAGAAAAAGAAGCTTATTCAAAATTTGATTTAATTTCTGAATATTCTTAATAATGATTGAGAATAAATAAATTTGAAAGGATTTCAAATAAAGTAAAAGACAAGCCTTCAGGTAGGTTAGTTTAGCCGTACAATGCTTAACAAACACAAGAAAAGATCTTATCAGAGGCAATAATTCTAGCAATAATTTATCTAATTATATAAAATCAATATTACATAAAGTATTAGTTTTAAGTGAAATCACTAAAGCATTTTCTAGATTAGATAATGCCTATCATTTAACTTAAAGCTTGATCCTTATAAAGAATGAAATAAAATTTGATAAGTGTCATATCATAGGATTCTAGCTATTCTTTTCCTATAGCAAAGTAACTTTTGGAAACTTAATCATTGAAAGGTGTATAGAAAAGACTTATAAAATTGTGAACACATCTTTCAAAAATGTTAGATAAATTGAATTGTAAATCTTACTCATTTTATTTCAAAGTTGTTTATAGATATGTTCTAAATTAATTTGATGATTAAAATCCATTTTATTGAAATAAATAAGTTAAAAGAATGATGAAAATTTTATCAATTAAAGATCCACTTCTATAAATACAATAATTTACACGTATAATAGGTTTTACTTCGTCTTTCTCAGTATTGTTATTATTACAATAGAAATCAGATAAATAATTATATTATTCTTTATTATTTTTATTTGTTCTTATAAACTCATAAGACCAATAAAAGAGAATATTGATAAAATTCTATTTAGCCATCATTGTAATTTAAGGAGAAGCTAAATATTTTGTGAAACATTATTTCATGATTTAAACTTGTCTTGATTCAATATATAATAGATTAAGTTATATTTATGTCTCTGTTATAAGTGGTTGGTAAAGTTTATCTGAATTTGAAAACCCTTTGACATAACTATAACTTTTTAAAAGGGCTGTTAAAAAAAATTAGTCTGGGTTTAGTGAAGCAATCTCTTCAATAGACAACTGCTGGGTTGAATAATTGTGAAATAACATGGATAAAGTGTTATTAAAACTCTTGATAAAGTAGTTATATTAAAATTTTAGTGAAAAAAAATCTAGCATTTAATAATAATGGTCAATATTGCTTAATTGACATGTATTTATTGTGTTTAATAATTTAGTATTCATTTCTAATAATAATTTTATTTTTGGAGAAGTAAATTAAATATCCTAAAATTCTTCTGAAACAAATTAAGAATTCATTGAAAAAAATTTAGCATTTCTAATAGATTAAGCTTAATATTTTTCTTTAATAATATTTATTTTTTTAAAATAGTTCTCAAATAATTATAATTAATTTTTCTCCTTTGTAAAAAATATACCATTTTAATTGAAACTATCAAAAGCTTAAATGTACTCATCTATAATTACCGCTCCATCAAATGTTTGGATGTTATAAATTTTGCATAAATCATTTTACCTTGTCAAAAATACTTCTTGTGTAAACAATCTAAAATTCTGATCAATATTTAAAATATAAAGCAATTTTTCAAATTAATTATCATTATCTAAATCTAAAACAATTTTTAATTCTGAATAGTGAATGATTTATTCAAAATAAGTTACTCCATCATTGTATATAGATTTTAGAAAATCTGCTATTAATAAAATAAAACAAGTTCTATCTTGACAAAGCCAAGATAAGAAATCAATAATAATACCTTAAATACGAATTGTTTCTAAAATTGCTTGATAAGTATTTTATAAATTATAGTGATTATTTAATAATTTTAAAACCTTCTTATAATTTATAATGTGACTAATATGGCAACATTTTATTAAAAATGGATTAGCTACATTTGATAATAAACTTGTAGCTTATTCACATCTTGAAAATAAAATTTAAAAGGATTCTTATAAAAAGTTTAATATTGCCTCTTTCATATTTGGTTTAACTTTTGATATTTCCTTAGCCATGTCGATTACTTACTCTTTATGTAATTTGCAAAATGAATCTGTGTTAGAAATTGCAGAAGGATCTCCACAATCACAGCATCCACTCGATTCTTTCTTAAAAATTGCTCTATGATCTTTTCTATAATACACAATTTATACTTTAATGTAATTCCAATTAAAAACAGTTTGCACAGTACATATGATGAGGATCAGGAGCACAATCAAAGCATTAAAATGATAGAGATTGTGGAGAAACATGTGCTCCACAAAGTGATTGCTATGGGTTTTTGGATAAATCAAATTCTTTGCGATCCTCTTAGTTTGAGGAAATAAAATGGTGAAAGATGTAATCATTATCTATTTCTTAATTAGTATTGGTTAAAAATTGTTCAAGTTTAGGTGTTTTGGACATTAATAATTTAATTAAAATAATAAAGAAAATATTTTCAATTCCAGAATAATGATAAATTATTTATGTGACAAATAAACATTACATTTATAAAATAGCTATTCCTTTAAGATAAAATAAATAAATTATTATTGATTTAATAAGTTTTAACTAAAATAATGCTTAATAAAAGAGTAAAATAATTAATAATAACTTAATTTATAAGGATTCAATTTGAGAAGATTGTCTTTACAAAATTAAAAAAATGAAGTAATTAAGAAAAAGTTACAAATGACATAAAATTTTAAATTGATATTGTTTCTTTAATGATGTTTTTTATATTACACATCAGAACTTAATTAAAAACTTGATTAATTGTATCTAAAAAATATTTATATTTCTAATGAGCAAATCAATTTTATTTTAATTTAATGAAGCCGTCACTCTTGCTGGTGAATAAATAACAGGTTTTTGCTATGTTAGAATTCCATAAGATATGCCTAAGGTTTAAATCGTTTTGACTTTTTAAACTAAAGAATATTCAAAAGTTTTGGAGAAAAAACAAGTAAACGTTTAAGTGATCAAATTAGATTCCTTATGATGAAAGTAATCCTTAGATGATACCTGATAAGTTAATAGAAAAATAAAAGTAAGTGTAAATTACTCTGGATTCTCCATTACAATAACCAAAATATACAGAAAGGAAATATGAGTTAAATGGAAACCTTTTATTTAGAGTTTTTAGACATTATGGAACTCATGAATCTTTTATTTACACTTAGGAACTTTTTAATGGGAGTGTTAAAGCTGGAGATTATAAATTCAATTTTGTTATTCCAACCCAATTTAACATGCCATCAAGTTTCTATTATAAAAGTGCTGATTGTATTAATAATGAAAAATATTAAAAGAACAGAAATAAGGAAAATGTGGCTATATGATTACATTGAAAATAGATTCTCCAGAAGAGGCTAAAACTGTGATGATGGAGAGTACTGATGTTTATCTCAATGGTAGATTTAAAGAAAGTGAATAGTTCAGATAGTTAGAAGGAAATATAGTTCATTTCCTTTGTTTGAATAGTGGAGCAGTTGAATTATCAGTGAGATTAAAGACAAATAAATTTTTCCCAGGAGATAAAATATCTGTCGAGTACTCTGTTGATAATACTCGATCATAGAGACCTGTTAATAGAATTGAAGTAAGGGTAATTAATAAATTGATTTTCATTGATAATGATGAGATAGAAAGAATAATTGAAGATTAAGTGGTTGTTTCATAAAATTGGGATGGTCTGTTAGCAGGTTAAAAAAAAGATAGAATTGTGTCTCTTTTAGAATTACCTAAAGATTTAAAAGCCTCATTGAAAACTAATACTATTAAGAATTAATACTTTTTTTAATTAGAGGCTATAATTGTAATTACAATTTATAATATTAGGATTCATTCCTGACTTGGTTATCTGTACCTGTAATATGTTAAATCCCTATACATATTTAAGAATAATAAATGTTACAATCAGTTAATTTAGATGGATGGAAATTGGTTTCAAATTTGAATGTAAGTGTTAATGAATTTTCAAATGTTTCTGTGTAATAATCATACATACCCTGATTAATATATATATTTTATTAATTATTATTTTATTTATTTCTAATGGATAAAATAAAGAAGTTAAACTTGGATTCTGATTCATTTTCCATAGATCATTTAAGACCAATTCCTACACTTGTAAATGCAAACAATTTGTATTGGAATGAGATTAGCATGCTTAATAATTTATAATGGAATTACACTCTTTAAATCAATAGTGATAAATTGAGTTAAGTAAAGGAAATTATATAGAAAGCTTGTATTACTTAAGTTAGTGATCAAGAATATAAAGTATCAAAAAATCTATAGAATAGTTGATTTAAGACTTTTTAGAAAATGATGAATATTTATTGAAGAATTGTGGGTTTACAACTTAAAAATTACCTGATTTAATAGAGAATAATTCAAACTTAGTACTCTTTTTTTTAATGAAAAATGTGAAGTCTTCTGATTTCTAAGAGTAAAGTATTTAATTATTTAAGTTATTTGGATGTTTTTATAAATATTGATGTTACTCCTGCTACTATTGAATTAATTGCTATGATAAATTATTCAATGAAAATACCTCCTGATTTCGTTACATATTATGTGTATTATTGTATTTAATATTGTAATAATATTAAAGTAAATTATATTATACAATCAAATAGGAAAAATAAACATAAACCAAAATAGTTAGATATGTCAGCATTTTCATTCGACACTTTTTAAAAACTAAGACCATTGTGATCAAAGATCTTCTGACTGAAGTAAGCTTTTTATAAGTACAAAAGCTACAAGCATTTTGCATAGAGTTTACCAGAGTTAATGAAGTGTCTTAACTTTTTAAATCTGTAAAAGCTTTCAATGAGTTAGGTGCATGAGACATCTAATATTAATTACTTTAAATAATAAAAACAAGAATAAATATTCAAAAATTCATTAAAGCCAGTAAACCTCAAAATTAGAAAAGTTTAATTACATTTCTTTTCCAATACCAGAGCTTTTTTATACTATAAATTATATTAAAGATGTGATAATTACATTCTTAATGCAGCTCTAAAAATTGTTTATCAATTTGATTAAGATTGTACCTAATCATGTGTCTTTCATTAATGCTACTTCCATGTTTCACAAATGTTTCAGTTTACTTAGGTGTTTAGACAGTGTTTTAATTAAATTACAATTTTTCTTCTTTAATAGGAGATGGGCTTTTGTGAACATTTCTCAATTTTTCTCTTGGATCTATAAATACAAAATCTTTATTATTATTTTGATTTTAAGCTTTATTATATACTCCCCATTAATTATTTTTTTTGTTAGAGGATTCTTCTATTTTAATTTTTTATTTCTTTTCCTTTTGATCAGTCCTTTCTTATGAATCTCCCTTATGTTTATTCTTTGATTACTTTTTCAATTATTTCACATTATTTTTCCTCCCACTATATAATTACTCATCTTAAATTCCATAAACTTTAATTCTTTTTAATCCCTTCTAAACTGCTTAATCATAATTTAAGACTTCAACCATCATCTAATTAAATACTTCTTGGGAGACTGGTTCTATTTTAATAATACATGTTTCATTCCAATCCGCATTTTTTTTCCAAATTACTTTATCAAAATAAAGATCATCACAATTTTCTCCAATTAATGTTAAATTAACCTAGTCAGCAGAAAGGTTCTCTATTCTAATTAAATTAAATTTAAATACATATAGATATTTGAGAAATTATAGCATTTCCAAAATCAATAAGGATTTCAGTTACTTTCTCTTTAGTCTACCATTCTCCTGTTTCAATAATGATGTTGCCAATACATGATATTGAAGTAAAGGGATTGACATCTAAAATTTTCAAAATTAATTCTTCTCCCATATATTTATTATTAAATATTAGTAAACACGTGTTTATGGACTAAAGAACTCCTATATAAAGGTTAATTGAAGAATTACACACAGGATAACCTGCTTAATTGTTAGAAGTGGCAAATCAATGTGAATAAACACAAAACATCTAATTAACAAAAGCAATCTTGTTAATAAATAATAAGAATTATTAAGAAGCCACATAACTTTTGAAAGGACTGAAAGATCATTAACTTTATCCATTTACAAGATTATATTTATACTATGCTGAAGGATAATATCAATAGGTTATAACAGAATCTAGAAAAAATATTGCAGAAGATTAATTATTAATTGGATAGGCATATTTAAAGTTAGGAGAATTTGAAGAAGCTATTTAACTATTTTAGAAATTACTTAAAGATGTATAATTATATGTTTATCATCAAGAGCAAATTTCAAAATTACACTTAGGATATATTAACAAATATTGCTAATGCAGCTATTCAATAAAATGAAGAGAACTAAATGAAATAAATTAATTAATAAATAACAGAATTTATTAAAAAGAATAAAAATCAGTATGCCAGAGAGTTATTACTTAACCATGCTTTGCTAAATTTATAATTAAATGAGTAAATTTTATAATATATAATAAACTTAGTGTAAAGACAGCAAAAGAATTAACTATTAGATTTGAAAATATGGTAAAAGTTGAGAATGAATAAGATGAGGATCTATTTTTAGCTCAATTAATCTTAGATGTTATAAATCCAGGAGATTATAAAAGCAAAGTCAAATAGTAATTAATTAACTAATATATAGATATGAACTTTTAGAGAAGACTTAAGAATAAGCAGTATTATTGAATAATTTGGCTGTTTTTTAAGAATTTATACATCCACATCATGATTCATTAAAAAGAGTAGAAGAAGCATTGTCATTAGACTATAAATTTACACCTCCATAATTGAATGTTTTAAAAATTAATAAAGCAATTTTACAAATTATTAAGAATAGACCAACCAAGGAATAAGGATTGCCTTTATCTGTTTAGATTGCAATTAACAGATAAAAATGGGAATAACCAATAGAAGATCCATATTAATATTTAATATTTGCTACTAATAATGATAACACTAACAAAATAATTGAATTATGCAATATAAAAAATTGGAATTAGAACAAAGTTTTGAGTACTTTTATTTTGGCTCATATCTTAAAATTACCTGATGATTCTCATTATGATAAACAAATTTAATTTATTGCTTAATTTCATAAGTCTTTGGTTTGCAATTACTATATTAAAAGAGGAAATCTTGAAAAAGCTTTATAATACTATACTGATGACCAATAAATCAAGAGTTAACTTGCCTTACTATGTATTGAAAAGGGATAATTATAATAAGGAGCTAAATTTATTGATTCTTTATAGTATGATGGAATAACAGATATGAATGAAATTGAAAATTTAGAGAGGAATATAGGATTATCAAAAAAAGTGGAAGTTTAAGTGAAGAAGATTTAAAAAAAGAAAAAGAAGAGAATAAGATATCCAAAAAACTTTGACAAAGTCAATCCTGGTCCATTGCCGAATCCTGACAGATGGATGCCTAAATATGAAAGAAAAGAATGGAAAAAAAAGAAATAAATTCATAGCAGAACTTAAGGAGGTAATGCAGGAAATGAAACAGTAAATACATTTAAATCGAGTGGAGCTTCTACTGCATAAGTTAGTGTAGCTTAGAAAAAAACAAATAAGTATAGAAAATGATAAGTTGATATTATAATTACCCTTAAAATTAGAAATTCTATCAAAAAAAAATTGAAATGTATCAAGTATTTTAATAATTCTAATTTTCTATTTAATTAACATGGTTTTCTAGTAGTGTAACTACTTCTTTAAATTCATTCAGTTAAGACTTAATGACTCTAACATCATCTTTTATGCTGGATGCCAACATTAATCTAACCTCTTTTCCTTGTTCAAAAAGAAATTTTTCTTGTTCATAGTTCTTTTTTTCATTTTATAATTAAATTATTTATCTATGCTTCTCTTAATTTTCATTTGAAAGACCCCTTATTTTTTACTCTTTTTCATCATTTTTTTTTATTAGTTATTATATTGTATTTTGATTTTAAACATTATTTGCTTCTAGTTATTAAATTGTATTTCTATTTTAATCATTATTTTTTTTTAGTTATGATATTGTATTTTCGTTTTAAACTTTATTTGCTTCTAGTTATTATATTTTACTTCGATTTTAATTATCTTTTGCATTCATTTCTTGTATTGTATATACTCCTAAATATCCTAATCCACATAATCCTAAAATTATTAGCCAAGTGTTCTATTTTGAAAAGTCAATAGTAAATTTCATCATCGAAATGTTGGAATCAAATAATATAAATATAAATAAATTATTTCCATATAGAAATTTTCATTTCATCTCTGTATCTAAATTTAATTATTATTAGATATTGATTTTCAATACATCATGTTCAATAAATAATAACTCAAGGAAATAATAAAAATATATAATGTATATAAATAAATTTATATCAACTCTAATTTATATAATATTTATAAACAAATTTAATTTAACTTAAATTTATTAAGAAATTCAAGCATTTTTGTATTTATAAATATTTATCATAAATATATAATCATCTCAGAATCATAATTTATTTCTTAAATATCTAATCTTTTCTTTTAATTATCATATAAAAAGTTGAAGAAAATATTATTTTAATTTTCATCAATACATTAGCATTTTCTTGATACTAAATCAGTTCATAAATAAATACAATACTTGATAGCTTATCTCTCATGCATCATATTTTACAAAAACATCACTAATTCATTAATGTTTTACACTCTAATTCATAATATGTATTCATAAATTCCTATTAAATTCTGTATGTGCACATTACTTCACACCTTTATACTACTCATATACTTAGATATTTCAAAAATTCATTTATTTCATAATTACTAATATTAATGGACTAAATTAATATAATATTTTCATATACTAAAATATATTCATGTTGGGTAAATCATATTAAGGTGGATCTTATTAATGTATATATTTATTTTTAAATTATTTTATGGACAGAAACTGAATTCTTAAACTATAAATTTTGATAATTTATTCTTGTTTGCATAATGTCGTCCTAGATTTTTAAAGTAGAATGTCCTTTACATCATTCTGAAGTAATAGCCATTAATTTAAATCCTAACCTGTAATTACCAGAAATGATGTAGTGTATATATTGTTTAGTTGGAAACACATCTAAATCAATTATCCCTATAAGAGACATTAATAACTTTATTGAGAATTTCATTACTCTGCAATAATAGAAAAATGATGAAATTAATTAGCTCAAAAGAACCTACTTGATGTAACTATTGGACAATTTGAGTAAAATGAAAAAAGAGATAATAAACTTTTTAGATAATGGAATCAATATAATACAAAATCAATTATAATCTTAATAAGAAGAAGAGGATAGACTGTAGAAGAATAAAGAAATTAAAGAAATAAATATTAATTAGCAGATCAAATAGATTATAGAGTATTAATACAGTTACGGTTAACAGTAAAATAAATTAAATGATTTGAGCTGGACACAATCTCTTTCTGAAGAGTTTTAATAGATTAATTATTTTGAAGGCATTTAAAATTGCTTAGATCTTTTGCATGATTTTAAAAAAGAGTATTAAATGAAAAATTAGTTTAATCTAATAAGTAATTTACAATTGAATAGATCTGATCCAGAAATATTAAGAAGAAATTCAATTGAAACACCAAGATTGAATATAATCTGTTAATAACATTAGAAGGAAATAATAATGATAGATATGAATAAGAATGTTGATAAATCAATGAGATTATGTTGTATAGAATGTATGCCAGATATATATTGGTCATTAACAAAATGTAAAGAATAATGGAATTTATATGAATAAAAAAAGAGAGTATATCTTTAATAATAAATCTTTGATATGGAAGTTTAATATGATTAAGTAAGAGATCAAAATAAGAAAATAGAATAACAAATTATAAAGTAATTAAAAGGAATAAGAATATAATTTGAAGATACTTTGGCTCTAAACAAACAAAAAATCTTTTCTAACATTAAAATGTTTAATGAAGATTGGTTAAATTTAAGTTAAGATGAAATATTAGATAGAGTAGAAATATTGATTAAAATAGAGGAGTCACAAAATCAAATTATTCATAGTGAATATTAATAAATTTCTGATTATGCATTGAGATTATTATAAGAATAAATAAAAGAGTTGAAAGTTTAATAATATAATTTATATGATAATTTAAGATCCACTTTATGTCATTCTTAAGAAATTAATAAATCAATGAGCTCTTCAGAATAAAATTGTTTAAATGATATTTATTATTAAATAAATGAAAATGGGAACTAATTTAAAACTACTTAAAAATTATAAGAATTAATATAAATTCAATCTTATGAATATGGAACTGATTTAATTTAATCTTAAATGAAGAATCAAAAAATATAGAATGATAGTGCCTTTTCATCACCAAAAAATAATGGTTTTGAAGATATTCAAATTGATAAGGAAAATATTGAGTTTGAAGAAAAATGTTCTATATAATATTAGATTATTGGTAAGTATTAATAAATATAAAATTGTTATGCGATATCTTTTAATTTTGATTAAACCATAATGATTAGTGGATGTTAAAATGATATAGCCATTTGGGAATTTAATAATGGGTAAATATAACATATATAAAATCTTGAGGGTCATTCAAATCAAGTTATATCACTTTAATTTAGTGTTAATAAGAATGAATTTGTTTCTGGTAGTACAGATAAATCAATTAGATATTGGTAACTACATGATAATATTTGGTAATGTAAATAAGTACTCTTGGGACATAAAAGATAGATTGATTGTTTATTGATGAGTAATAAGGATAACCAAATATTATCATGTAGTTGTGATAAAACAATAAGAATTTGGAGAAAAACTCAATAATCCTAATGGTTTCAAGTTTAGACTTTAACAAATCATTCTGCATATGTCAGATGTATTAGTTTGAGTAGATCATAAAATTTACTTGTTTCTTGTGGGGAAGATAAAATGATAATAATATGGGAATTGAATAAATCTAATGTATGGAACTTAAAATAAAGTATAAAGAATGATGATTATGGTTATAGAATTTGTTTTATTGATGATCTTAAAATAGTTTGGTAACCAAGAGGTTAAAACAAAACATTCTTTTATGAATATGATACATAGACAAATCAATTTGAATTAGATAAATATCAAATAAAATTGTAAAATTCTAGCGAGGGTTACTAAAACTTTTTCCCTTCAATTTATAATGAAGAAAAATAAGTTTTTATAAATAAACATGGCTAATTTGTTTATATTATGAAGATGAATGTATCTCACAATTTAGAGATCTCCCAAGTTATAGATATAGGACATTATTGTAATTATGGCTCATTGACTAATGATGGTGAATTTTTGGTGATATGGGATGAAAAGTCAAAATGCATATAAATTAGAAAAGCCACATTATGTAAATGAGAATGATTATTATTTATATATACATTTTCATATTTTTATAATTCACAAAAAAAATTGTTACTGAAAAGTACTAATAATAGCAATTTTATAATTAAATTTCTTTGCTTTAATATTGTTAATCTAATCAATATATATTTGATTGAGGATTTATCTGGATTTCATAAAGCTTAATCCTTAATAATAATTATTACAAAGAAACCAAATATGGGAACATGTTAATTTGAAGCATAGAAGTAATCAAAACAAGACAGCTTAAACGATATTGAAGCATCATTCTAGCCTTATATCGTTTAATTGAAACTTACTCCTCTTGTAAGTAGTGTAAGTGGTGATGATGATAAGATGGATGATTTATACTATGATATTGAAAAATAAATCTCTATAAAATAAGTATAACATTAAATTATAATAGGAGAAAGAATAAGCTGGCATCAGTCAAATAAAATTCTCCTCAAATTTATAATTAACTAATATTGAACCTTCTTCTCTCTAATTCGATTAATGTTCATAGTTTCTGAAGTCACCAAGGAAGAATAAAAATCTAAATGCGAAATTTAAAGAGATGATTATTTGAATCAAAGCCAATGTATTATCATAATTCGATGACAAAAATAATACATTTTACTAATTTAACCTTTAAAAATTATAATTATATGAATGCTTTTATAGGACCTTTTTTATTAGTTGCTCTTTCTAATTAAATAAATATTCTTTTTAAGCTATCTCTGAAACACATTGAATTATTTTAATTTAAAAGGATAATAAAAAATCTTTATTCAAATAATATGTAATATTTATTTCAGGATATTCTTAACATATAAAGACATTTTAACAAAATAATCATTTATTTTTGAACAATCTTTGATTAACTGAGATTTGTTATTTAACTCAAATATTTTTATAGCATTGAAATATCTATCTTATGTTAGAATAAGAAAAAGAAAGAGTAAATATGTATAATTATTAGTAAATTATAAATGAATTAGTTTTAATAACAATTAGATGTATTTTATTTAATGCAATCTAATTTTTGGTTGAAAATCACTAAACTTGAGCAAATTCAATTGATAATTTCAAGATTTTATGGAGCAATAATATGTCTTTTATAAACAACAGTATGAAACTTTATATTGATTGAGATTTGATTCAGTATAATATTTTCAACTGTAATTTATTTGGGTTATGTAGAAAATATTTTTTTGATTAACATCTATATTAACATATATATTAACAGGTTAATATATCTTGTTGAGAACTATAATTTGAATGAATAATTGTTATAATACTTTATGGATGTTAAAACAATATATTTTGTATGTTGTGCAAGTGCTATAATTGTATCAGGACTTATATGTTTTTATTTTAACTTTGATCAAGTATGGTAAAGTAATTGAATAAAATAGGCATAAAGGATTGAAATTTTTATACAGATTTCTTTGTATATGATTTTGGAATGTCTTTGATATCCTCTATAAGCTATTTAACTCTTTATTAATCAATTTTTCTGTTGGTTGTACTCAAAAAATCTAATAAAGAACTATTTTGGAAACCCTACTTAGAATATATCAATTATAATTTATAAGTTCATTTATTGGATTTTTAAGGATTATTATTTAGTTGTTTGGTTATTGATGTATACAACCTCTAATAATTAATCTTCAAACAAACTAAATAAAATGAAATGTTGTTATTTTCAACACCCAAATTTAAATAAGTGTATATGTATAGGGGAAGTTTTAATATTTATGATTAAAAGTAAGCAATTATAATCATATTCATTTAACCAATTAATGATTTATTTACAGATGAAATTTAATAATTCATTTTTGTATATTAATAATATGAAAACTATTTTCTTTGGGAGTGGGTTGTTTCCTTTGCCAATTTTGTAAAGATTACATAAATTGTCAGCAATTGATCCTAAAATGAGTTTGATAACTGTACCAAATCATTCATATAAGGAGAAAAACTAAATTAAAGACTATGCTATCTAATAATAATTTAGTAAATGTATTGAAAATAAAAAGAAATTTATTAACCAAATTTATCAGATTAAAGTAGCAGCTTCATTACTGAAATATAAGATTAACCTGATTTGGGAATAGTTTGTAATTATGGATACATGATTCCTAATCAAATTATAGATATTTTTAAGAAGGGGGTTTATGTAATACATCCTTCCTTGTTACCAAAGTATAGAGGAGCAGCTCCAATTTAAAGAGCTATTATGAATGATGAGTAGAAAACAGGTGTGTCATTTATTGAGATTTCAAAAAATAAGTAAAATTTAATAAATATCTAGAGATTTGATGCAGGTGCTATCCTATTAAGAAAGGAAATAGATATTCTTGCAGTTGATAGATATAAAGAGTTATTATAGAAGTTATCATAATTGACAGCAGATTCAATAGAAGAATTTATTAATAATATTGATAAATATGAAAGATTGAGTTAGAATGCTAGTGAGACAACTAAAGCACCTAAGATTACTTAGGTTGATTTAAAGGTGGATTTTAACAATAATGCAAAAAAGATTTACAATTAATATAGAGGAATTTATGGGACTAATTTCCATAGTTTGAAATTGAAATATTAAGAGAGAGAATTTTATTTGGAAAATATTACATTGGTTAATGATTAAGAATTAGAACATTTAAAATATTTTAATTTAGCTGAGAATGGTACAATATGGTTATTAAAGAACAAATAATTCAAAAACTATTTCTATATAAAATGTAATGAGAATAGTTGGATTAGAGTCTAAGAATTCAGATTTACTGATAGAGGCAGTAGTTATGCTGCTTATACATTTAAGAATCAATTCATGATGGATTTTAAATTTGATAATTAGGATAACCATTACAAGTTAAGTTATTGAGTATATATATATATATTTATATATTTATATAACTATTAGTATAAAGAGTAATAATAAAATTATGCAAGATTATAAGTATCCAAAGATTGATGCCAAGCATTTTCATTATCATAATGATGGCACTGGAAGGTAATATTAATATATAATTATTAGGGATCAGTATGTAAAACATACAAATGGCGGTCTATTATCATAAAAAATGCTTAGTTCACTCGATTTGTCTCCAAGGGCTGATTTTACAAAGATGATATTTCCTAAAAGTGCAACAAAGTAAAACTACATTGTTATTAGTTAGTTCTCGAAGTAGAGGATTGCTTCCTCCATAACATTAAAGAATTCAACATTATTTTGGAGATGGAAAAGGAAGAGATTATTTTGTAACGATTAATGATGGTGGATAAGTATCATTAAAAAGTTGGAAAGATCATCCAGATGAAGCATTTCCAGCTCAATTACGAAAATATGGAAGAGAATACTCTTAACCTGACTGTGTTAAGTACTTGATATCAAGCAACACAAAATTATAATAATTGACATAAACTATGAAATTAAGATAGAGTTAATTTACAAAGAATATAAGTGCGCCTAAGAAATAATCGAGTCCATTATTATAAAGTTTTATGCCAGATTTGAATGAAGGTGGGAAATATTAGACATACCAATAACTTAAATACTAGAGTAAGGCATGTTCTTTTGCAGAATGATACATAATTTGATAAATCATATCCTCAAATGCACCTAATTTTGAGCTATCAATCTTTTGATGACTGGATTGTCGACATGATTAGATAATTCTTCTCCATACAATTCAATAAACATTGAAGCTTTCTTAGGGACAGTGCAATAACATGTCTTTTCAGTAGGCTCTGAGCTTTCAAGAGCTTCAAGTTCTTTAATAACATCTTTGACATTATTCTTAGTAACTTCAACCAATTTAGTATTGATAAGACAGATTCTAAATTATATAAATAAATTTATTACTCTTTAGTTTCAGTGACTGGAGGTTTAGGAGTTGGAGTCACTGGAGGAGGAACAGTAATATCTAAGAAAGGATAATGAAAATTATATACCATCAGGGAAAACAGGTCTGGATGCTCCACCACATAAGTTCATTCTGAATTTACCAATATGTCCATTCCATGAAGGATAGAAACGATCTTTACCAATATTCAAGTAGACTTATGGCACTAAGAAATGATTAACATTCTCAAAGAGTATAGTTTCCTTTCTGTCTTTGAATTGAACGTATCCTTCTGCCTTTCTAGTATCTCTATTATAAGCATAGAAGATGAAATGCCAATTTGTCTCTTATTATTTCTGTGGAATAATCTTAGCTAGATTTGGTTCTCCAGCTCCATTCAAATTCTTATAAGTGTAAGTGGCAAAGGCATAAATACCATCTTAGGCAGGTGAAACCCATGCAGCTAATGTTCTATCTCCTAATCTTTCAGCATTCTTGTTTGCTTCTTCTTTATTAATATGAAGACGGAAAGCCAAATGCCATTATTCCATTGTTGTTTATTTCCACTTGAACCAACCAGAAACACTATATTCAGATGGGAATGCAGCTGCAGGATCAGATGGAATTTCCAACACTGTAGCCTTAGCTAATTCAAACTTCTTGGATTCTTTAATGAGGAGTTATTCAACAGCCTTGGAACAGACTTCTTTTGGTTGAGGATTACAAGCCAAAGCAAACTTATTTAATTCTTCAACAGTATCAAGGTGAGCACCAGCACCAATCTTAAATACAGCTCTTGTTAATTAACCATTGATAGTTGGATATAATTTGAGATCTGATCCTCCAATAATGAGTCTTAAATATGTTGGTTTTTCATGTGTAGCATCAAATGTGACTGATTATGGTTCTTTACCTGTATACTTAACAAAACCAACAGCTTGACTTGTAATACTGCTGTAACTGAAGAAAATGTAGGTCCAAACACCTTCAATATCTCCATATTCAATGTTTTTGTTCAGATTCCAATTATTACTCTTATAATCATTTGTAATAAATGTATAAGCTCCTTAACCTTACCAAATAGCCAATAATCTATCTCCCTTTTCAATATTCTTATATTCCTTATTGACTGTTAATCTACTCATGAAATACCATGGTTCACTCTTACCCTAATACATTGGTTTAGGATGTCTGCTCAAATATCTAACCCAATATGAATAACCATATTCTCTGATGTCTTTCAAATTCTCTGGAGTGGCTTCAATATCAGCCAATGGTTTGACATCATCATAGGCAGAATCTACAATAGTCTCATCACCCATCTAACATTTTGGTTCTGGTAGTGGTTAAGGTGGTTCAACTGGAATAACAGGTGGTTTTGGTAATTCAGGTGGGTTACCTGGAGTAAATTATGGATTGTATGGATCTTGGCAATTTACAAATGTCACATCAGCTATATATCCGTTGAATCCTGGGTAGAATTGATCCTTTCCTACCAATATTCTTAATACTGGAACCAAGTAATGATTTACATTAGGGAATTTAACATCTAACTTACCATCCTTAAATATAGTGGATCCATATGCTTCTCTTGTCTCTCTATTGTATTAGAATGTAATATAATGCCATTCAGTGTGTTTATTTTAATGCTTAATCACTTAAGCTGCATTAGGTTAACCTGCTCCAAACATATTTGTGTAACTATATGTGGCAAATGCATATAATTATTGATCACTTAGCCAAACTGCTAATGTTCTATCTCCCAATAAATCAGCATTCCTATTAGTCTTTTAATCATTTATTGTAATTCTAAATGCCAAATGCCATGGTTCCTATTTTGTTGGTTCCCATTTATACCAACCACCAATACCATACATAGTTGGGAATGGAGATTTTTCATCTCTCACATGTTCATAAAATTCTGTTTGAGTTGATTCATATTTCTTTATACCCTCAATTAATTTGCTTTCAGTCTTACCCTTACAATCTGGTTCTGGTCTTGGGTTGCAAGCTAACACAAATTTATTGAAATCATCTTCAGTGTTGACAAATGAACCTGCACCTAATTTAAGAATTGGTGATGAAATTTGACCATTAAATCCTGGATATAATTTAAGATCGGAACCACCTACAATCAATCTCAAGAATTTAGGTTAATTATGTTTGGCATCAATAACAGTAAATTGAGTCTTATCTCCAACTCTAACAACACCAGCTGCTTATCCTGATTTATAACTGAAATGAATGTAGGTCCAAACACCTTCAATATCTCCATATGGTATTTATTTGTTAAGATTTGGATTACCTGAAGCAATATCATTGGTAATAAATGTATATCCAGCTTAACCTAACCAAATAGCCAATAATCTATCACCCATTCTAATGTTATCATATGGATCATTATTTGTTAATCTAGAAATGAAATACCATGGTTCACTTGCTCCTTTAATAAGATTATCTGGCCATCTTGTTAACCATCTGGTCCAAAATCCATATCCATATTCAATTGCACTGCCCAATTTATCTTCAGTAACCTTAAGATCAACAACTTTATCACCACTAGAAGGCATGTCTCCAATTTGTACTTATCCACTAACACACTTTCTAACAACTTCAGGCTCTTCAGGTTTTGGAGGAGGTGGGGTAGATGGTACTACAGGTGGTTTAGGATCATCTGGGAATACAGGTGTGAATGCTCCACTACATAATTACAATCTCAATCCTCCAATATTACCATTAAATGCTGGGTAAAATCTATCCTTGCCTACATTGACATATACTGAATTAGTCAGATAATGATTTATGTTTTCCAAGTTAATATTTTCCTTTCTATCTTTCCATTACAAGAAACCAACAACTTATCTCTTAGCTCTACTATATCCAATGAACATAAAATGCCATTATGCTAATTGATCTTTATAAGGAACTTAAACATATTTATTTGGATCACCTTCACCATTCAAATTTGTATAAGTATATGTTGTAATTGCATAATTTCCATTATTTCCAACAAATGCACCCAAGGTTCTATCTCCCAACTTGGCAGCATTAGCATTCTCCATTCCTTTATTTTAATGAAGACGAATAGCTAAATGCCATGGTTCCATAACTGCGGGTTTCCATTTAAACCAACCACTAATAGAGTATTCATCGGGGAATGCTTATTCTTCCGGAGAAGTGATTTCATTGACTTCACTGCTTTAAGCTTCAAATTTCTTGGATTTTTCAATCAACAACACTTCCTTTGCTTTATTACAAACAGGGAGTGGTCTAGGATTGCAAGATAGTGCAAATTTACGATATTATTCAACTGTTTCTATAAAAGATCCTTACCCTACTTTAATAACAACAGATGTGAATTAACCATTGAATCCTGGATATGTACTACCTTGAGTACCACCTAACACAAATTCTAAGTAATCAGGTTTATCATGTGTGGCAGCAACAGAAAAAGTTTTTGGTTCATTATTGTCATATTGTATCCATGAAACTACTTTACCTTCAGATGTATATGAAAAATGAACAAATGTCCAAACTGCTTCAATATCTCCAAATTCAAAACGACCAGCATCTGTATTGAAATTATTATTCTTATGATCATTAGTAACAAAAGTATAATCTGATCTAGCTTGAAAAATTGTTAATAATCTATCTCCTTTTCCCAAATCCTAAAAATCTTTTCTGCCTGACAATCTGGCAACGAAATACCAGGGAGCTCTCTTACCTTAATACATTGGAACAGGGTGACGAGTCATGTATCTCATCCAGAATTAATATCCATATTCTCTAACATCTTACAATTATTCTGGTTTATCTAATACAAGATCAATTAATGGTTTTTATGAATCGAATGCAGTATCAACTACACTTGTATCACCCTTTTAACATGTTTGTTCTTTTTATGGTTAAGGTGGTTTGACGGGTACTTCAGGTTACTTAGGAACTTATGGTTCTCCAGGTGGTTTGAAATCTGGATCATATGCATTTTAACAAGCAAAGAATTGTACATTAGCCAAATTACCACTATAAGCAGGATAGAATGAATCCTTTCCTAAAAAGATCTTATATAATGGGGAAAGATAATGATTGACCTCATCTATATATTTCACTTGTTTATCTCCTTTTGTGAATAGAATAGTCAATACTTTCTTTTACTCTCTGGAATATGCCATATAAATATAATGCCATTCAGTGTGTTTGTTTTAATGTTCAGTATTAATGTACTTATTGGGATTTCCTTTACCAAAATTATCAGTGTAGGTATAGGTAGCAAAATAATAAGATCCTGTTTTGCTCAAAAAGGTAGTAAGATCTCTGTCTCCCAATAATTAATCATTTTTATTATGTTTTTATCCATTTATTGTAACTCTGAAAGTTAAATGCCATTCTTCTTATTCAGTGGGTGTCCATAAGAACCAACCTCCGATTGCATAATTATCTGGGAATGGATGTTCATTATCTGCTACAAACATTGTGACTTCACTTCCCTTGTTGAATTGTTTTGTAGATTCAATCAAATCGCTGACTCCTTTTCCTTTCTTACAATCTGGTTCTGGTAATGGGTTGCATGACAAAGCATACTTTTGAACATCTTCAGGAGAACCTATGAATGAACCAGGACCGATCTTCAATACTGGTCTTGTGAATTAACCATTGAATCCAGGATAGAGTTTGAGATCGTTACCTCCCAAAATGAATCTTAATTTCTTAGGAGCTTCATGAGTAATTCCTGCTAATTCGATTATTGATGTTTATTTGTTAGCATGAACAAATGCAACAGCCTTCTTTTTCAATGGACTGAAACTGAAATGAATGTATGTCCAAACACCTTCAATGTCTTTGAATGGTTATTACTTATAGAGATTTGGATTAGAAGTGCCTTTATCATTTGTTATGAATGTGTATCCATCCCTACTTAAGAAAATTGCCAATAATCTATCTCCCATTTTAATATTATCATATGGATCATTTGATGTCAATCTTGAAATGAAATACCATGGTTCACTCATTCCTCCAAATAATTATTCTGGATGTCTAGTCAACCATCTGCTCCAAAATCCATAACCATATTCTGTAACATCCTTCAAGGCTTCCTCTGGTACTTAAATATCAGCAACTGGCTTAACGTCTGGTGCTGAAGAAGAATCTCCAATTGCATCTTGACCTTCAATACATTTTTGCATAACTTCTGGTGTTTTTATAATAGGAGGAGGTGGTGATACAACAACATCTGGTGTAGGTGGTTTAACAGGTGGTTTAGGAGGTGGTTTAATAGTTGGAGTCTTAGGGGGAGGTTCAACAGTCTTTGAAGGAGGTGGAGTTGGTCCTAATGGTGATGGGCTTGGAACTGGAGTTGCAGTTCTTGGGAATTTAGGATCATAAGCACCATTACATAAATCAATTCTAAATTTGCCTATTATACCATTCCAAGATGGATAATGATCATCTTTTGCCAAATTTATTGATAATCTTTAGACTAAGAAATGGTTAACATTTTCGAATGTTCTCTCTTCTCTAGCTTCCTTAAAGTGAACTATAGAATGAGCAGACTTTTATTTAAATGAATATCCAAAGTACACAAATGTCCATTCTTGAATTCTATTCTTGTGTTAAATTTAATTCATGATATTTGGGTTACCTTCTCCAAATAAGTTATTATATGAATAAGTGGACAACAAAACAATACCATCATTTGCAGTACCAATCCAAGCTGCCAAATCTCTATCTCCTAAGTTCTTTGCATTATTATTTTCTTTTGAGGAAAACACTCTGAACATTAAATGCCATGGTTCTTAATTCTCCAATTGTTTCCATTTGAACCAACCACTAACTGAATATTCTTCAGGGAATGGTGTTTCAAGAGTTGTTTTAACTGTTTGCACCTTTGCGGTCTTAACACTGTATCTAACAGCTTTGTGAATAAGTGTCTATTTGGCTCTCTCAGTGCAATCTAATTTTGGATAAGGATTGCATTTAAGATTGTAATCGAATAATTCTAATTCTGAATTAACATAAGCTCCTTCACCTATCTTAAAGACTGGATTAGTGAATTATCCATTGAATCCAGGATAACTAAACTATTTACCTCCTACTATTAATCTTAAATATGTAGGAATATCATGAGTAACATCTAATGTGATTTATTGTACTTTTCCACTAGCTCCTAATTTCAATAAACCAACAGTCTTCTTTAATCTTCCACTATATGAATAATAGACATAACTCCATAATCCTTCAATATCTCCAGTTGGTATATTTTAATTTACATTTGGATTACGAGATGCTTTATCTAATGAAGTGAAATGATAACCAGTATCATAATGCCATATGGCAAGAACTCTATCTCCCATCTCTGCATCATTGAATTTTTGATTGGTTGTTAATCTAGAAACAAAATAATAAGTGTTTTTTGTTCTTCCTGAAATCAATTCATCTGGATATCTACTCAACCATCTTAACCAGAAACCATAACCATAATCGGTAGCTCCAGCAAGATCTTTGCCTTCTATTACTGAATCAGCCACAGCTTAATCTGAACTTGCACTCATGTCACCAACTACATTAGCACCTTTGACACAATCAATAACAACTAAAGGTGTTGGACTTGGAGTTTTTGGTTTAGGAGGTGGTTTAGGTGTTGGATCCTTTGGTACAGGTGTTGGATCCTTTGGTTTAGGTGGTTATGGAGTTGGATCTTTAGGTTTAGGTGGTACTGGAGTTGGATCCTTAGGTTTAGGAGTTGGATCCTTTGGTTTAGGTAATGGATCCACATGGGGTCGTGGTGGAATTATGATTGGAGTTTTAGGTTCAGGTTCGATTGGTTTAGGAGGATCAACAGGAATTACTGGTTATTCTGGAGTAGGTGTACTATCACATTGTCCTCTAATAATTTAAATTTTTCTGATTTCTCCCTCAATATTTATTGTGATAGGCTTTTAGCATTCTTCTTCCAATTCGAGTAGGTCTAGAAGTAGAACTTCAATCATTTTAAATAACATTTCGCAACAAGCTTTTCTGGTTTAAGTGTCTGTAGCTGCCAAAACTAAGTTAATTTATGATTTCATTCCATCAATGTGTGGACGAGCAAATGTATTTGGCATTTCAATAAGTGCCAAGGAATCAAATTTATGTTTTAACATGTAAAGGTATTGTAAGTTGTGAACTTAAACAAATGAAACTTGAACTTGTTCTTCCATACCTTTCCTTGCTAACATTTGTAATTCTCTTAATTCCTTTATATCTTAATCCAATCTTCCTGTCTAAGCAAATGTGATAGCCTCACTGAGTTTCTTGAGACCTTCTTCGGCATCATATAGCCTTGATTTGTCACATCCATAAGACTCTACATCAATCTGAGCTAATGATTGCACATTTATCAAAGAGGCACTTGCAACTATAGATAACAATCAATTATTACAGCTTATTAGCCCTACAAGTACCAGCAAGACAGCAACTTTGTTTGTCATATTTATTTAATTATAAAATAAAAACGGATTTAATATTCGAACCCCTTTTCTGCCATTGTTTAGATAAGGTAATTAAGTACTTATTTTGATTATATAACTTATACAATATCCATTCTATTACTATATAACTTCTGGACTCTATCCTCTATTTGACACAAATTTCACGCAACCATTCAACTAATCAATATTAATTAAATGTAAAATTTACATCTCCCCACTTCACAACTCTATTTTGAGATTTGCGCACTATCCAGAAATAAGAGAATTAATGATATCGAACGAAGAGCACTAAAAAAGGTAATCCACTATTTAAATTATATAGCTTGTCATTTTAGATGATAAGTACATATTTGATGTTATTGATGATTACAACCAAAAAAGAATAACAGAGACAAAGTTATAGGATTAACTTATTCTTTTATCCAAAGATGTTGATATGAAATGTAACCTATTCACAAACTTCTAGCCGATACTAATGATGAATGCTAGTAAGTTCTTGATTATCAATTTGACCATGCAGAAGCAAAAAAAGTTATAGATTTCATCTAACAAAATCCACAAATCCCAGAAGAAATAGCATCTCCTTTAGGTGCCTAATTGTGGAAAAAAAGAAGAGCTGAAAGATAAAGCAGAAAAGGAAAGTGACAATTTTAAATATTAATTACATTATTGTTATATATTTTTGCCAATACAAAGTGTCTTTATTTAATAGAGATCCACCATTTTTTTTAATCTTATCAAATCATATTTATTTAAATCAAATATTTTTATTTTTCCATTTTAAAATTATATTATAAACTTAAATAATGTTGTTAAAAAATTCTATACATACATATATATTATTGAAATTGTACTAACATATATTTATAAAATGGCCTTTCTAAGAATATTTATTAAACTAATCTGTTTTCTATTTTATTTGCACTAATTGAATTAAATTATTAAAAGAGAATCTACATTAAATATCTGTTAAAATTATTTATTCAAACAATTTATTTAACAGCAAGATTATACTAATATTCATATATTTTATTTTTCATTAAATAAAGATTTAAAAAAAATTAAAAAAGTAGATGAACCCATCTAAAATTGAAGGAAAAGTGTTATTGAAATTTGGAATTGCAACTTTTATGCAAATTAAAACTATTTATAAAACATAATTATTTTTAATAACTTTTGAAAATGTTTAAGTAATATCATCAGAAAATGTTAATTCTAATAAAAACTTCTTATTTGGTTGTTGTTCAAAATTAAATTTTCTCTATCCTGCATTAGAAATAATATTTACTTAAAATCAACAAAATTTGATTCCAATCTAAAATTATATAAACACAGTTTAGATATAAATTATAATCTTTTTTATTACTTTGAAATATATCAACAGATATCTATAAGGTATATTTATTAAATTGTTTTTAGTTTTAGCATTTATTATAAAGATAAAATCAAAAATAATTGAATTTTTAGATTGAGCACAATTAAAGTTATATTAATGATTAATTTATATAGATATTATAGAATACTTGACCTAATAATTTCATAATTTAATGCCTTTTTAAGAAATTAAATAATCTAATAACTGAAGTAATTTTAATAGAATTTAATTGAAAATGATAAAGAATTAGGTCAGAATTATATTTATTATATTTTAGATATACCTCATTATTAGTTTAAGAAAAAGATATTGTTATTTGCGAATGTATAATAAAAATTATAGATTATTTCAAATAACAGTTTTATATCATTCCATATTTTCTTAATACGCATCAAGGCAATGTATATAACGATTTCCAAAAATCTATTAATTTTATTTATATGATGATTTTGATTCTATTACCCATCATCTTCTTGGTGACAGCATTAGAGCAATGTTCTGTCAAACAAGAATAAATAAAAGCATTCTTTTCGACCTAAGAAACCTTTGAATGGAACTTGAAAGACTTATTTTCAGGATCCTACTTGAATTACACCTTATCTGCAAAATAATCATATTTTACACTAAAGAAACCTTTACATTAAGAATATGCACCTAAATTATTGATAGAGGGTATAATTTAAATTCAATCTAGGGATATCAAAGATTATAGCAGTCTAAGCAAAGATGGAATAAAGTTAAAACGTTTGGCTTAACCATTTTGCATTTATAGAGAAATAATTAAATTAATTATCAATTTATTATTCTGAAGGGTACATTTTTTGATTAATTAGTTAGATTACAAGGTGATTTTAGGCCACCATATTTTAACTAGAAAATAGTGTTTTCATTAAATTAAGATATTTAATGTTTAAATTTAGAATATTTTAATGATACTACATTCTTAGCTGATTGTTATAATGGAATGGTGAATCCCATTTAAAATTATTTCTTTACTATAGATAAATCAGGTAGTGTAAAAAATATAAGTAATAATAATTATGATGTGTAAAACTATATCACAAAAAGAATTACTAGACTTATTTCTTTTGTTGATAGTAAGAAAAGTCAAATAAAATTGCTTTTCAGATCAACCCCTGCTTATGCTACTGGATCTGATTTAAAAAAAAATTCTATCATTGAGATTTTTAATACATCAACGTATAAAACAATTGATACATTAACTGCAACAACTATAGGAACATTATTGGAAGTTGATGATCCTTCAGAATACTAATTTAGTTTGATTGATTTTGAATTATTTTCAGATGGTAAACTTTACATTCTAACTGCATTTGATGGAATTATAATTTTATAAATGGATTAATGGTTTGGATTCTCTTTATTAGATAAGATAGATTTAGATGGTGATGTAAGGGAGTTTGATGTTGGTCACTTTATGTCTTCAGATGGGTCTATTTAAGAAGTAATAGGAGTATTATTTACAAATAAAGCAGAAATTTATGAAAATAGGATTTTTAAACATTCTTATACTATTGACTTTACTCCAGTTTATACTACTTTATTGAAAATATCATAAGAACTATTAATAATATAAAATAAGGGTAAAACATATTTAATTAATATCTAAACTCAAGATTTGATTCACAAAGAAGTACTTGAAGGAATTTAAGGACTATTAATAAATTAATACTTGTAGGAATTAATTTATATTACATAAGTTGATGCCAGAAGATTTACTTTATCTAGTGGAAAGTTAAGATTTATATCTGGAGATTTGAATGCATCAAAGTCAATATTAACTATTACTGCAAAAGATTAATTAAATAATTAATGTTATTCAACTATTGTATATGGAATTTTTAATTCATAAGATTCAAAATTATACGCTCTATCAGATTTAGAATTCCCTGATGTATATTAGGATTATCCTTTAATGTCTTAATTCTAAAAGCCAGTTTCTGGACCAAACATTTAATTTAATCATTCTACTTAATTCAAGTCTGATAATGGAGATGCTAATACTATAAATTTAATTATAAAATAAGGAGGTTTCATTAATGCAGAATCAATTTATACTAAATTTCCATCAGCTAAATCATCACAATATGTCAAATTGATTAGTTTAGATGAAGATGACTCAAGAATAGCTATTATTTTCTAAGAAAAATCGACTAAAGACATTTTAACATATATTTGTTCAACAGACCATTATAATGATGGATATGTTAATTTATAGTGTATTAATTATCTGAAATTTTCAGTAATTATTGATTTGGATAATACAAATTTCTAATGTTTTTTTTAAGATGAAAATTTGAATATTTTGATCATAGAAAATAAATATACTGTTGTGATGTATTCAATTTCATAACTAGACATTTAATATCAATAACAATTTATGTACAATTCAACTACATCATAGCCAATAAGTTCAATCAAAGTTGTTGCAAATAGATTATATGTTGTCCTTAGTTCTTAATAAGTGGACATCTGGAATATATAAAATAAATAATAATATACTATAACTGAGGCTAAAGTAAGAGCATTAGGATTTTAAGGAAGTTGGAAGGTTTAGAAGGTTGTAGGAAATTCTAGATATCATCCAAGCATATTATTCATTATTAATAATAATAGTATCATTATTACAGACTATCATAAAGAATTGACAATTGTTAAGGTATTAACCTATTATGAATCTACTATAGATGTAGCCATTAGCAAGGATTCATTCTTTGTAGTAATTCATACTAAAACAAAAACTTAAATAATAGAATATGATTTTTCAAATTATTGCAATATCTTTTAAATGAAAGAACTTCCTACTTATAAATACAAAATTTAAGATACTTTGGCAATAACAATTAGTCAAGATACTGGATTTTTATATATTGCAGCTTATGATCCAGATAATGAAGATTTACCAGTTGTTTTGGCTTATAAACCTAGATAACCTTTGAGAGATTCTTTAGTAAAAGTGATCTCCCCAAAGAGATAACCATTTTTTATTTACGATACTTAAATAGCTGCTGCTGGATTTAAATAGTTTATCTTTTATTAGAATGATGAGGTTAATCATAATATGGGATGGATTGACATGTATTCCTAATATTAGATTGTCCCTACTTATTAGACAAATTAATGGGTAAATAAATTCAGATTAAGTTTATCTATGTGGAATCTAAAATATAATCCAGCAATAACATTAAGTTAAGCAATTGTATTATATCAAACCAAAACTTAAATCAAATTTGCTAATGATATTTAAGATGTTTTAATTGATAAGTGGAAATAATCTGAAATTGCTCTAAATATGACAGGAACAATAGTAGACTATTTAATCTAATGTTAATAATGTGGTAGTGGTAAAAATATTGACATAGTATAACCATTAAGATTATATAACTAAGAATCAGGAGAGAATTTAAATGTGGTTGATTAATTTGTTCTATAAGGTTAAACTAATTTAGATATTAGATTAGTTTTAATATCTATAAATGATATTCAAGCAATTAAGGTTTACAATAAGGATAATCAATTTGTAAAAGATATTATCATAAGTCAGAGTCCAAGAATTCGATGTGAAAATATATATATGAATTGGATTTATATTTTAGTTACTTGTGTCGATAATCTTTAATACTAAATAGCAACTATTTAATGTACAAGTTATTATACATGTGGAGATTAAATTAAATTTTCAAACTTGCAAGCAAATATTAGTTACATTCCACAATTTCATTTTAATGATTATAAAATGGTTTTTATTAATACTTTTCCTTTGAATATCTAACACAATGATACCGTCTTAAATTATTATACAATAGATTTTAGCAATTCAACCTATGTAGCAACTTGCACATTTACCAATAAAATAAGTTCTGTTTAACTATACAATGAACACTTTGTTAAAGTTATGACACATAATCTTTATTCTTATGGCTCATATGCATACTTTTTGACATTAACTGCAGAAGGAAGGTTTAGAATTTTCAATTTAGGCTTATCTTTAGTTAAAACTTATGTTTTATCTGATATTATAACTCAAAGTGGAGGGGAAATACTCTAACAAAAATTTAACGATTTTACTTTCATTTCAACTCCAAGTTATACTAGTTATACTGCAACTATTAATTTATTGTTTACATCTTAATCTTAGAATTATAAGTTTTAATTGGTTTACGATTCCTACAATTAAGTGGTTTCTTCATTTACATATAACTATGCTTTAAGTAGATATTTGGATGCCGAAACCTTACCTGGATTATTTATTGATCGTTAGCTTTTATAAGCAGCAATTCCTTACAGATATAAAAATAACATAGTGATTTCCGTATATTAGCTTCCAAATAATTCTGTAAGTAATCAACAGATAGTCTATTCTTATGGTGGAATATCTGAATACCATGATTTTAGTAATCCGATCTAAGTAGCCTTTTCAATATATAATAATGTATATTAAATATATATTATTTTAGGTCTTCCTGGTTGGTTTAACCAAAAACTATTTATAAAAAGAGTTTACATTAAAATATTATAATGTTGACTTAAGATATGCAATGATAATTGATGATTAAAATGGTAAATTATATGAATAAGAATTGGCATTGGAAATGTCCAATGATCTTTGTTCAGACTCTCTTTTATTCAAAATTAGAATAATTTCAAATGAATTTTAAGATTAATAAGATAATCTAAAATCAAATGAAACAAATAAGAGAATTGAATGATCATTAAAATAGAATTATTCAAATAAAAATATTGTAAGATCTTTTCTTCTATTCTTCATTAATAACATTTTCTTTTTCATTTATCAAATACCTTTTTAAAATAAATGAACTTCTATTTTCTATATGATTAATTCAGTTAAATAAATGAAGGCTTAAAAGGTACTTATTCTTAAAGCCTTTACTTAAATATCTTATATGTGTGTTGAAATTAAAATTGAAGTTACAAAAATTAAAACAGGATTATAATAATTAATTTATACACTCATAATTTGATAAATATTTAATCAATTAATTAATTAAAATTACTATCCCTTAATTGCTTTATCATTTATTATTTATATAATAATTTTGATAAAAAGTATTCTATTAATTCAATTTTCTTTAATATACTCTAATCGAAGGGGTCTTAATTTAAGAAACCTTCTATTGAATTAGGAGACTCTATTTCTGAATCCTATTAAGGACATTCCCACATCCAAAAAGTAGCCAATTTAATTTACAATATCCAAAATTGAGTTTTTCAATGTTTTCTCAACACTATGCTATAAAAATATATCAATATATTATGAAATATACATTAGATTTTTATACAAACCCTTTAACAGATATATGTATACATCTATTTAAGAGCTGGTTTTAGTTTATTTAAGTTCAAAATTTTGTAAATTAAACTCAACAGTAGGAACAAAATTATAAGTACAACAAATTCAAATGAAGATAAAAAAAATATTTAATTATTAAATTTATGTTATTCTATTGAATATTATTATAATTTAAGATAAATAATTTATTAATGATAATTGTTGCAAAAAAATAAGAAACTTTCATTACTTGATTAAGTTTATTAAAAATGAGAGAAATTTTAGTATATTTTAATTAGAGTGTTGCAAAATTAATTAGTTAATTAGGTAAAATTTTCTGAATTCCAATAATGATAAAATTATCATGTCGAAATATATTTATTAAGTTTAAAAGTTGTATTACAATTTATAATAAAAATCTATGATTAAGTAAATTTCATTATTTTATTCAAAAAAGATAAATTTTGGATAAATTTAATATCTTATTAGAATAAAAATGTAAGAATCTAATATTAGTAAATAATAGTATATATATTTTATTAAAAAAGGTGATAATTGATAGATGAATTTTACCAAAGGATAAATGAATTATGCAAAATACAGCATCTAAATTTTGATTTAAAGAAAATCAAAAAAATAGAATAATTGTAAGCCTTATAATATCTTAATTGGATTTTTTTGTTAATACTACTTTTTATTCATGATAAGCAGGTAAAAATTATTGTTATTTATAATATTACTTATTGCAACATTTGAATATTAAAATTAATAAATATAGACTTTTTCTAATCTAGAGTATTTGAACACTTTTTTCATATTTATAGATTAAATAAATTGATTGTTGTTGTAAAATTAAATGATGCGTTCATTTAATTGATTTTACTTCATATATAAATATGACAGGCTCAAAATTTTGATTAATAGTAAAATGTTTACAAAATTTAAAGATAATCTAAGAAAGATAGATATTTTTGGATAATCTATAACACTAAGCTTTCGTTAAGAAGAAGAATACAGAACAAGTTTAGGAGGAATTCTTTCTTTATGCATTATTGCCACGATTATCAGTTTTTTTTACTCGAATATTATTGACTTTTTTTAAAAAAACACAGTATCATCTGAATCAGAACAGTAATTTAGTGAAGATCCAAGCACAATTTAACTATTACCAAATAATTTTATGTTTGCTGTTCAGATTGATTAAGTCAATTTTACAACTAACCCTTATTTTAATATCACTTTAGAATAGAGAGCATATGTTAGAGATGAGAATGGGACCTAGGTTAAAATGCCTCCTGTTTATGTAGATTTAGTGCCATGTACGATATAACATTTCAAGCCCATATTTGATTAGTACAATGCGTCTTTTGAAGATTAGTTTTCACAATATAATTTAAACAACTTCTTATGTCCAAATTTAGATCATCCTTTGACATCTAATATGACAGTTGGAGGGGCATGGACAAGTAAGACAATAAAAATATAATATTAGGTAAAGAATTTTCATTCTTAAAATTTGTGGTTTCCTCATGTAAAAGTAATACTGGAAATAGTTTTACCTGGAAACCACAATGCAAGACTGAAGAAGAAATGTAGAAATAATTAAAATCATCTGGAAGCTTTAGATTTTAGGTATATACAACTAACTACGTAATTTAATAATTATATTGTCATTAGTTAATTAACCCTGGATCACCAAAGCATTTTATTCAACCTTATATATCCATAGAATAGTTTTACTCTTTTGTTCCTAATGCTATGTTTGTTTAATCAGACATTTTCCTTCGACCTAGAGAAATCACAACTGACGATGGAATACTTATGTATCCACAGTAATCAACTTAAACATACATAACAAGAGATTATATGGATAATAGAGAGTAATCTGCAATTTCAGGTTTAACATCTGGATATTATGGTGCTTTTTATTTTGTTAGAAGTCCTTATTCATATGCCATTTCAAGAAATTTTATGAGACTAGATGAATTATTAAGTAATTTAGGTGGATTTTCATAATTTATGATTGCTGTTATTGGTGTTTTGATTAAATTTTACAATAGAGAACATATGGTCATAGAAATGGCAAATGATTTATATGAATTTGATCTTAACAAAAAAAGAAATAATACTGTAGAAGCAAACAATGCTTTATTGTCATCATCTTAAAAAGGAAGGGAAGCTTTAAAAAGATCAATACATAAAATAAAAGGAGATTCTGCTATTTAAATTAAGAGTATGTCTACTTTTCATTAAAAGCCTTTGATGGGATAGTTTTTATCTCCAAGAAGCTTTGAAAAACAGGAAAGCCTTAAAATGAAAGAAGTCATAAATTCTCATCGATCAAGTAAATTAAAAAGAGTTAGTTAATTAAAGGTTCAATGCTCTGCTATTTTTGAATAATTTAAGTAATTAATGATTTCTAGTTAACATATTGGGATTAGTTTGAAGTTGATTTTGAGTCAAATTATACCCTTGGAGTGTATTTAAACAGATGAATGTGTTGTATTAAAGAAGGCTATGTAATTAATTATTATTTATCAATTAATAGAACATAAGTGAATAAAGAATTAGATATATAATATATCATTAAGTAGTTGCATGAGATGATAAAATTAAAGAAAGTTCTTTTCAATTCTGAACAAATTACATTATTTAATTTTAGTCATCGGCCAACAATTAGTTTGATAAGAGATAAAAGAAATAGGAAATCAACAGTGTAATTATTGATGATAACACATAGATTAAAATAAATATTGGATAATCCAACTCATGAAATAGTTCTTTCACAATTATTTACTGACCTTGTTAATTCATATTAAAAATTAATAGGAATAGACGATTAAATTATGTCTGAAGAATAGATTCGATTTAATTAGAGATTAATATCACTTTTGGGATAAAAATTACCTCATTTATTAGAGAAAGAATTAGCATAAGCTTCAGAAGATGATTCTAATGATGATGATCCAAAACCTGAAGATATTATCAGTCGATCTAGTTGATATAATATTTTGTGTTTATGTATAAATGATTTTCTAAATTTTAATTAAGTTTAATATTAAATAATTTTATATAAAATTGTTAATAATTAGAAATTAAACAATTTTAATTAAACTAAATAATATATAAATTAGAATATTAATGCTGATCATCCCATTTAATTTTATCTCTCTGCACTTTAACTCTCTCTATAATCTTAACCTTTTAAAAAATCTGGGCAACTTTCTTTATTTGGATTAGTTAAAATCTAAAATAAAATTTAATAAAAATTTATACTTTCATCTTCTACTTTTCTAGTTTAGGACAATTAGCCATTCTATGACCCATACCATCACAATATCCACATGAACCATTCAAATCTTCATCTGATTTAAGTTTCTCTAAGAATTATGGAATTTCTTTAAAGATAATACATATATATACTTTATTTAGATTCTACAAGTAAATATTTTAAATCTAATAGAATAGATTCTTCTTATTATCTATTAACAAATGTTGTTGCTCTTCCTGTTTTTCCTTATCTTCCAGTTCTTCCAATTCTATGTATGTAAGATTCAATCTAAATTAAAATGTAATATTATTATACATCTTTTGGCATATCATAATTAATAACATGTTTAATGTCTGGGAAATCTAAACCTTTAGCAGCTACATCAGTTGCAACTAAGACATCTTTTTAACCATTTAAAAATTGCTTTAATGCTTTAGTTCTATCTTCTTATTGTTTGCCTCCATGTAATCCTACTACTTCAACTCCTTTAATTAAAAGATATTCATTTATATCATCAACATCATTTTAATGTTCACTAAAAATGACAACAGGAGGTGTTGTTTTTTTAAGACTATCTAATAAATAATGTAATTTTTCTTCTTATTTAACATATAATATTTCCTAAATAACATTCAAATTAATTTAACCACTTCTACCTACATTTATCACTAATGGATCTACTAATGTTTATTTAGTAAATTCTTATATTTTCTTTGGAAGAGTTGCACTGAATAACATAGTTTATCTAGGACCCTAAACTAAGGTATCAATAAATTAATCATACTGTGAAATGTTCTAATATATTTCTAATTTCCAATTCAAACACTTAATCTAACATTCTATCAGCTTCATCTAATACTATAAATCTACACAAATCCATATTAATTTTCTTTTTATTAACCATGTCACTAATTCTTCCAGGAGTTCCAATTACAATGTGAACTCCATTTTTTATTGATTATAATTATGATGACATATCCATTCCTCCTATACCTAGTAAACAATGTATAGCTGGAAATCCCTAAAATAAATTATTGTTAAATTGATCACTTTCTTTTCAAATTTTTGACAATATTGTTTTGCCAATTCATAAGTTAAAATGGCCAATTCATGAGAAGGAAGTAATATCAAAGCAAATGGACCTTCACCTCTAATTATTGGCATTTTCATCTACTCATCTACACATTATAGTAATGCAGGTAACAAAAACACTAAGGTCTTACCTTAACCACTTGGTGCTACTCCTATGATGTCTCTTCCCATTAAACTTAATTATTAAATCATAAATTACACTGCAGGTAATCCTTACATTTGAATAGGAGTTGGTTTTTTTATTTTCATCTTACTAAGTATTTTCAAAATTCTGTTATCTACTCTTAAATCTTAAAATGATTTAATTGGAGGTGGAGGATCATTACCCTCAATCATAATTGAATATTTCTTCAAAATTTTATCAATTTTATATTAATCCCATAATCTTTATTTCTTTTTAGGTCTCCATCTTAAAATATATATATTATTTTTACTTTGATTTTACAATCTCTTTGCTTTTTAACAACATTAATGTACTCCATGTTGAATTTTTCATTGCATTTTCTATTTACATCTATTCATAAGCCTATATCTTCTAGATATCTTCATCATTTATTTTCCTCACATTCCCATTATCAATTCCCTATTACTTCATCTGCATTTTCTCCTAAACAAGAGATCTTTTCTATTCATCTTGTTATTGATACATTTATTGAAAATTTATTTTAATTTTTAATAATCAAGCATCTTCTTCTTACTCTACTTTAGGCTAATTTGTATTTCCTTAAGAACCTATTTTATTTGCTGTTTCTTATTCAAAAGCTGCTTGTTCTGCTGCTAATTCTGCAGCCTTGGCAGCTTCTTCAGCTAATCTAGCTTCTTCAGCTTATCTTGCTTCTTCTGCTAATCTTGCAGCTTCTTCTTCCTCCTCTTTCTTCTTTTAAATGGAAGCAGCAATTCTTTCTTTTAATTTTGCCAAAGCATCAGCTTTATCTTCTGTAGTGACTGGTTCTTTATTGACTCTTTCAATTTATTATAATATCATTATGATTTCTTTTCTTATTCCATCTCCCATTTCAGTTGCTATTCGATTTTCATGCATAGTAATTTATTTAAGATTCTCCAATGATTTAAGATTATTAAATTCATCCATTTTTTCAATCAAATTAGTTCTAAGATTAAGATGATGTAATTTTGGTAAATTTGGTATATCAGTTAAAATGTAAAGTATGCAATTCAGGTAATTGATTTAAATGTCCAATTGAAATGATGGAATTTTGAGCTGCCCAAATTTGTTAAAGCTTCAATATATTCTAAAATCTATAATATATATCCACAATATATAATTACTCTTCAAATGACTCTAATTTATTATTTCTTAATTCAAGTATTTCAATTGTATTATGTCCATTAAAACCTTATGCACTATTAATCAAATTATTTTTCAATGATAACTTCTTTAATCTAGGTAGATTGATTTATCCAAGGTTTGTAATTTTATTATTATCCAAATTTAATTCATCTAAGAATTCAAAAGTGTATTAAATATTAAAACAATCAAAATTAGTTATTTGATTGAATGACAAATTCAAATTTGTTAAATATCTTATAGTTTACAAACTAATCACATCATGTAATAAATTATTTGCAAAACTAATTTTTCTCAAATGAATATAATCCTACATTACATTAAACAATTTATCTATTTTCTATGATGATTTAATGAATTTTTACCTTATTTTCACAAATTAATTCCACTAATGTATATCCACTTAGATTGGCAGTTTTACCAATTCTTTTTAATCCCTCTTTAATATCATTATGTAACTTTTGAATTTGTAATTATTATTCATCTTGTGGCATATCAGGTTCATCTGGTTCAACTGGTTCTACTTACTCAATATCCTACTTCTCTTCTCCTTCATCTTATTGACTCATATTTGTTAATAATAAATGCAAATTAAATTATTTATTATAGAGTCATTATCTTTATAACATTCAATCTATACTCTGAGTAAATTCAATCTAAATCATGATAGTTTTTCATCTCTTTTTCAAAAATCTACAATTCCTTGAACTCTTAATCAAAACTGTGTCAATAGAGATAAAGTTTTAAATAACGTATATTTGATGTAAGTCTATAATGTCACTCAGAGTTTCTATCTGTTATCCACCATATTTTTGATGTATTTTAACTATCACTATAGAAATCTTCTATTACTATTCCATAAATTATTACTATTCCATAAATTGATTTATTTATCGTTATTCAATATTTATTATCTACAATATGCTAATAAATTTTCTTAATATATTAATAGGGAACTTATATTTCTTTTCTCTTTTGTATCCTAATACCTAATACTTCTTCCTTTTTTTACAAATAGAATTATTTATTAAATGTATTTAATATAATAATTGTACAATATTAGCATTGTTAATATCCTGTTTAATCATAATTCAAAAATATTTTATCCTATTTTTAGTGTTTACAATGGTGGAAAATCATAATTTAAAATATCAATAATTAAAATATAATCCATGATTTAGACATAAAATTAAACATAAGCATAATTTAAAGCACTTGAATGCAAAATAGAAATCTAATTTAATAATATTTTTAATGAAGAATTTCCAAAAAGTAGCAATTAGTTGAATAGTGAAATAATGAATTTTATATTGAGATTCAGCAATGACTTATAAATTGAGATGGCTATAAATTTTATTAGAATTTTAAAAAAGCTAGTTCATAATTATATTGAAAACGATGTAGAATTGTATAATTATATAGATTATTCCTTTATTGACTCATCTTAACTTTCATGATTAAACATAAGGATGCTCAAACCTTGAATGTTTTAATAAAATGTATTAGTAATATATACAAAAATCTAAATATCTCTTGACATCATTATACTATGCTGTAAGTTAAATTTAATATAAAGATTAATCTCTTATTTCCTTAAAATCCTTTGGAAACTCTAAAATATTATTTAAACTATTTATTGTTACAACAACTAATATCAACTAATATTTAAGAATAATTATTTAATAGTTTTTTCTAGCAATTGGATGTTGCTTACTTTCTAATAGAAGATAAGTAAGATAACTCTTGGCAGGAAATTAGTTTTGTATTGAAAAAGTTTGTAGACATTTTACTCAATTTCCAATTAATTGATATTAAAATACAATTTACAACTCTAATTCAGTCTCATTTTTAGAAAAAATATTAAATATTATTTGATATATGGAGGAAAAACTTTAAAATACCAGTTTATTTGAGAAAAGTAAAAATGCAAAAAGAATTTAATAACAAAATACTAAATTTTGATGATACTTCAATAAAATAAGATGTTAATTCATATTTAGAGGAATATCTTCTTAAAAACTATAAAAGTTTTATTATATCTGATACTAAACCTTATAATTTAGAATCTCTTCTTGAGAATTTCAACTATGAGGATTAGGAAAATTATGATGATTTGCAATTATTAAATGAACTATATTTATCATTAAATCCTAACGATTAAGAGATAAAAATGAAAATTAAATAATAAATTATATAAGAAGGAAATCTTATTATGTAGCTAATAAACAATTAAGAAATTAATAAAATAATAGCTCATAGTTTTATCATATCCTTATACTAATTACATCATAAATATAGAAAAATGATTGAAATCTGTTTGAATTATAATACGAATATATAATCTTTATTAACGAATGCATTTGAAGAATTACTTAATTTTACAAATTAGGTATAATCTATAAATTTTTATATAGTTTTATAGAAATTTGATTTTCAAGAATATTTTGTCTTATTCATTGAACAAGAAATTGAATATATTATCAATAACAAAACAAATTAATAGTAACTACTAGATACAGTTTAATTATTATTATATATAAATGAAAATTGCGATTTTACTATTGTAAATATATGTTATTAATGATTTTAGTATTATTAAAATCGATTAGCTTAAAGATTATTTAATTATTATAGAATTTTATCAATTAATGATTTTAATTAAATCTACCTAAAGATTGAATTAATGATAATATAAAATATGTCTAGTCTGATGGGAAATTAGACTATCTATAATTTTGAATCAATGATAGAAGAATTCTCAAAAGGTTTTGAAACCATATTTGAATTTCAAACAGAAAACCATAAGTTATTGAGTGTTCAACATCCTTTATTACTAAGGTAGTAAAATTGGCCTAAATTTTAAGAGTTACCAATAAAATTAAATGTAGAATTTTAAACAATAATAAATCTAAAATTGCAATTTGAATCTTAATATTATTAAAAACTCATCACTTGGCTAGATTTTTTATCCTATTTTGATATAGAGTATTCAAAGAAACAAATAACATTCCGTATCAATATCCCTTAAGCAATAATCTTATATATTTATTAATACTAAAATAAACTTATGAGTATTTAGATGATATAATAAATTACAAAGTTATAAGAACTACTTATTTTATAAAATTGTTCAGAGATGAAAGCTGCAAACATCTTGGAAGAATTAGTCATTAATGATGTGATATACTATAGATTTAATGAAGACTTAGAAGATACATAAATAAGAAAAATAATAATTACAAATACTTATATTCCTATTTTATATTTTAAAAAAAGTATTATTTTTATTAGAATTATAGCAAAATCAAAGAGAAATCTATATTAACCTATTGAAGCCTTTATACTTAAAACAATAAAGATTTCAAAACAAATTTTATTTTAAGATATGATTCAAATTGTATAGGAATATATCAAAACCACCTTCAAAGAATATGTCTAAGTTGATTAGATATAAACAATAATTAAAGATTTAATTAAGAAAGAGTATTTAGAAGTAGATGCATCTAATCCAGAATTATTGAAATATATTTGAAATAATCAAAATTTAACAATTTTTAAAATAAGTATTAATAGATAATAAATATATATATATAATAAATATTTGATTGAAAGGAGTCATTTATATACAATTACCAATATATATATTCATAGTTCTAAATAATAATAATTAAAGTAGTAAAGTTAGGGTTTAGAGTATATATTCTCATTTTTATATATTTAATATAATTTAAACAAATTATTATAAGAATTTTATAAAATTTTGTTTTATTCTTCAAAAGACTTCAATTAGTTTCATATTGAAAAATAAATCTGAAATTAAGTATTAAAATATTTGGATGATGATATTAAAATACTATACTAAAATATTTCTATTTTAGTATTATTTTAGAGTGTTATTAAATTATCAAAGAGAAAAAGGGAGGTTTTTTTATTTATTTAAATTTAGAATCTAATTATTCCTGCAATGCATATTAATAACTATATAGTATTCTGTTAATTAAATCAATAATATTACATATTATCCAATCCTATAAACTGGTTCTAATTTTTTTGAAGACAAAGTATTATTTAATATATTTATGAATTGCTTAGAGATAAACACTTTAAAAGATTGGTTAGAACATGTAGTTAATAATCAAAGACCTGTTGTTGTTAGTTTTTTTGCTGAATGGTAGATTGTTATATCAATATTAAATTTAGGTGTGCCCCATGCCAAAAGCTAAATCCTTAATTAATTTAAGAGGTAGAGAAGAATCCTGAAAAATGGTAACTTGCCTTAGTTAATGTGAATAATGATGAACTTTATGACGTAGTGGAATAATTTGCGGTATAAGTTATATTTGATTATTATTAGAAGGCTTAAGTTCCCTCGGTTTGTTTATTTAACATGGGAACTCAAACGGATTTAATGAAAGGGTATAGTGAACGCAAAATTAAGTCATTCTTAGAAAAGATTAGAGGCTGAAATTTACTATTTTATTTAAGTTGTCATATATAAATTTTTATAAAATGGAACAAAAGTTAAGTATTATCTGTTATTGTAATAATATTTCTAAATAATTTGGAGATTAAATAGATTAAAAGGATAGTTTGAAACACTTTATAAAGAAAAAAAGAATTTTGAAAAAAATATCTTAAATTTGTTTCTGAATTTTGATAATAGTATAATTTTCTCTTTATTAAGGCTATTAATGTTTTAATATATGAATTTTTGTATTAAATTTTCAGGTGCAAATTAACAGGATTTACTAAGAAGAATGAAATTGATTGGAGAGTTTCAAGTTATGAATTTATTAGAATTAATTGATTGTGTGAAAATTATTTTATGTCTATTAAGAAATTCACTAAAATAAAAACTAATTGAAAAAATATAAAATTGTGATGAAATTTTATAATTCCTAATATAAAACATTATTTTTTTTTTTCTAAAGATTTTGTAAATTCATAATCATTAATTAATGAAATTAACTTAAGAATGAGATAATCACAAATTAAGAGTATGAGTAATTCTCATTATTATTTATTATTATTACTATCTATTTAATTAGTAACCAACTAATCATTTCATATATTCTTTTTTATGATCTTATTATAATAAATTAAATGAATCCTTTTACATTAACATTTGTGGACAAAAACTTAGAAAAGAAATATCAAGAGAGTTATTCTTTAGAATTATTCAATGCATTCAAATATACGATTGCATTGATGTCAATATCAAATATAATTTTAAGTATTTTTTGGATACAGAGAGATGAAATATTGATAGGCATTATGTTAGTTACGATAAGCTGTTCATGGACAATAATATTTTACTATATAAAGATGAAATAATAACTTGTATCTGCAGTTGGGTATTTGATTTCAGCTTTTAGTTTATTGGCCTCGTTTTATCATTTGATACCTATATATTACCCAGATTTTTAAGGTGAATAGTATGAATGGATCTTTGATATTTCCTAGTTTCTAGGTTTGAATTTCGCTTTAACCCCAAATTTTATTCTAAATTAACTATTATAGCTGACTTATGCATTTTTTAGATTGCTTATGCGTAATCATAATAATTTACACCCTTACACATTTATATTCACTCTCTATTTAATACTTTTTTGGTAAAAAGAATATTTTAGATAAAAGCACAACAGATCATTGTTTTTATTAAATGAGCAGTAAAAATCATCATTTTCAATATGGGATGAGTTAGTGGATGAAAAAATAGTTTTATTAACATATAATGAATAATGGGAGAGAATTGAATTATTACATGCAAACATATCAATGAATAGATTTATTTAAATTGAAAATAAAGAATTTCTTAAAGATTTTAAAGTAATCAATACGAAAATATGTCTTAATTAATATTTGTTAGAGAGAGTTAGGGATAAATCAAGTCAATGTCAAATATAAGTTATACATATGTAAAAGAGGGAGAGATTTATAGTTCACTGTCTAATAAATAAATTAGTAGAAATCAAAATTACAATAAAATTTTCAGAGTCCTAAACTTTTATTACTTCATAATGGAATAATAATTCTTATCTCCGAGTACTATAAAGAATTAAGAATACTAATAAAATATTATATTACAAGGAGAATCTAAGAAATTTGTTATACACTTCATATTATATTAAAGAAAGAATAGTAGAATAGATAGAGTAATTGAAATATTACAAATTGAGATTATTTTTGGATAAAATTATAAAAAAAGACAATATTCGCATAAATTTTTAAATAAATCAATTTTTTACAGTACTTCCATTATTTTTCACACTAATTCTCTGTTTAATTAAAATTTATAATGTAAATGAGATCTTTTTAAAATAATAAAATAAAAATGATATCTAATTAATAATATATGGAGAAGATATGGATATTCCAAAGCATAGATTCAAAGCTTGTGATAGGATAGTTAATAACTTACTTTATTAAATAGGATAAAATAATTGTATTTATCAAATGGACTTTTGCTGTTTGACTTTAGTAGATCAATCAGAATTGATTCAAAATGATTAATAAATAAAACTAAGTTAAATTCGGTGAAATGTAATATATATATTATATTGTTTTGATTTATAAATGTGAATATTATTTCATAATCCTTTAGCCCATCCTAAACCTTACAAAGCTTCAATTCTTAAGTTTTCATTTTACTAAGTTGTAAAATTACTTTAGGAGTGGATGTGATCATAGACTTAAGCTGCATTCAAGACTGTATTGGCAATGACCTAATAGGCAGATTTGTAGCCAGTTAATTATACACTATTGAATTTATTTGCCTAGTGTGATTTAATGAATAAGATACTATTTCTGAAGGAATTGAGGATTGACTTTTGGGTAAGGTTTTTTGTAAGATGGGAGCATATTATTTTGCATAAAAATATCTAAGTTTTGGATCTTGATAATGTTCTAATAAGGAGTAAGCAATTTTATTTGGAATTGTGGACATGACTAATTCTCTAGTTTAAATAAATGATGATAATTACGGATAGACTATTCCATTATATGCTATGTTGAGGTCATTATCAATGCCATTATAGAGGGAAGTATAATACATTTAGATAATTGGTTTAGGGTCAAGGATAATCTAAGATATATAGATAGATATACAGTTGGTAATTAGAATGCAGCACATTCTGTCACTATTTATCCATTACATGCTAAACCAATATCAGAAGCAGCAATAGCTGAGAATTTCTCTGATTCAGTTTAGACTTAGATAACTTTGGCTGGCCATTTTATTGAATTGATAATTTTGATTGTTTTATCTTTGTGTTCAACAAATTCTGGGACTGATACTATGATTTTAATTTAATCAGATGGATAGTTTTTCATTTCATCAAGTTTTAGAAATCTTGAGATACCCTCAGCAACAGTTTTGAGACAGAATGGTATTTCTTTGGATGTATTACCACCTGCAACAAAAATGAGTAATTCTTAATCTCCAATATTTTATTATTATCTATATTTCTTTCTTTATTCATTGACTCTATCGGCAAGGAAATCATCAAATCTGAAGAATTCACCTCCTGGAAGATAGATAGTATCATTTTAGACTAAATCTTTATATTGAGGACTGTTAGATAGAAGATGTTTGAATGCTCTATAAAGTCCATCTGGTCCAACTTATGTATGAGGGAAGGTGAATTTCTCCCAATTACTCTTTTATTTGATAAATATGATATTATACTTGTTTCATTGGTGTTCTTGTAAACCAATGATCTACATATTTTTAACCATATTGAGGTTAATCTTTATGTGTTAAACCATATTGGAATGTAGGAGGACAAATGCGATTAAAGTGACGATAGGACTCTCTTAATTTCTTGTAGAATTGAATCATGAAGAATTCATTTTCAAAATTCAAGAATGCTGATGGTTGATAATGTTAAACAATTTCAAAGTATTACTTATCAAGTTTATTCAAAACTTTTTTATTGATCCATCTCTTGTACATATGGACTGGATGCATTGCATTTTCAGTACTAACTTTAGCAATAGTGTGTACGCCAATCTATAGAAATTTCTAAATGGGAAGAATGTTTTGTATTGGAATTCATGATAATCTACTCCAATAGTTTCTAATCCTTCATGACCCATTTAAGGACCTCCAATACCAACAAAACGGAATTCAGTGTCTGGTTTAGCTACCTTAATGGCTGACATAACACGTGCCAAGTGCACATCTGTTGAAGGACAAGCAGCAGACAAGAAAATCGTAGCTTATTTCATTAAAATATTAAATCTAATTATTATCAAAACAGTCTTGCAGATATTTTATCAACTATATCCAATACATTTCTTTTGATATCCTTATAATTCTAATAATAAAATCTTTAAAACACAGAGATTGTTGTATTCATGATTTATTTTTGTCTGTATAAACTATTATATTATCAATTATCTTACTATCATATCAACTTTACATGTATAATTATAATTATATACAACATAAAGAATCCAACATAAGAATTATTATCCTAAAATAATAAATTTTACACATTTTATTTTTGCTCAGATGCATTTCATTATATAAATTATTGAAATCTATAAACAACTTATCATTATATTATTTAAACCATCCAAATTCCCAAAAAATATTATCAAATACCTATCCCAATCTAATCATAATTCTTACTCAATATTATTTAAAATATTTTTTTTAATTTTTATTCTTTGAATTAACCGAATGATATATGATATCTTTGTTTTCAAATCTCAAACAAAGCTCTATTTAATAAATGTAATTGATATTGAATAACTTATTTTTTAAGAAATTATCATTATATTTAATCAAATGAAATTCACAGATCTTTCAAAGACTTGGTTTAATCCTTGAAATTTCTAGTAATTGTTATTCCAGGAAGATATAAGATTCTCCATATGAATATCACAATTATCGAATATTGAAGTCTTTGGTTAACTCACTATCACTTATGCGATGTGTTCTGCTGAATGAGCAAGAATGACATCCTTAAATGTTACTCCTTGTACCTCAGGACTCATTAGATCCATCTAAACAAGTCCATTCTTATTGAACCATTTTGGATAATCTAAATAATTTAATAATTAATACGTTTCATCTAATCTGCTATCTATGATACTTGGCTCATGAAACTAAATGAGTCTTGAAACTTCAAGAACTAATATTTTCTACTCAAGCTGTTTACATTCTATCATCAATTTATATAGTATACCTGATTCCAATTCTAATTTAGCTATTAGATGATCAAAAGTTAGTTGACCTCATCTTGACTTAATTATGTGAATTGCTTTTAAGCAATCTCAGAATAGTCTCTTAACAAAAACTTCAATCCTAACAAATTAGCAATTGCTTAATTGTTATTTGAGGTCAACTTTCTGTACATAGATTTTAATAATACTAAAACGATTTTCTTTATAGTATTTAAATCAATTTTAAGTATGTAATTAAATTAATAATTTGTCATCTTAATATCTCTTAATTTCAATTTATTATTAAATGATCAATCTTTAATCTTATTCTAATTCTACACTTATCTATTTTAATAGACAAAATAAACTTTTTACCTTAAATAATCAATAATTCTTTCTATGTTTAAACCTTTTAAGATTTAACATAAAAGATAACTTTTTTTATTATATATTTAAATATTTTGCGTTTATTATGTTAATGAAAAAATATTATAAAAATTATTAAAAATTGATAAAACCTATAATCCATGATTATATAATTTTATAATAATTTCTATTGTATCTTATATTAATTATGTAAATAATGTAAAGAAATTATAATATATTGATATAAAATCAAAGTTGAGTTGTAGTCTTCTAAAAACTTTAGAACATTTCCTCAGTTTTAGAGAAATTTGAATTCCAATTTTATAGTATTTGAGAATCAATAACTTTTGGTCCATCGCACACAGTTGTTATTTTAGTATTTGAAACCTCATTTGCGAGTTATTCCATTGTGTAGGCCAAAAGAATGTCTTTTACAGAAACACCTGAGCATTCTGGTGTCGTTATCTCTACAGTAACTACATTTTCTTTCTATGTCCATTTTGGATAATCTAATAATAATAGATTTAAAAATATTACGATGCATCTCATCAGCAAAGGTAGAAATTGATCCCATAAATGCAAATGTTTCTTTGAATGAATTGAATTTAAATTCTTTAGTAAGCTTAGAAGAATCACTTGATGTTTGCCATGGTAGAGAGTGTATTTCAAAGGCAGAGTAGATTTGTTCAGAATTTAATTTTGTTACTGAAACAGATGGCACATCCTTGAAATCTCTAATGAATATTTTGAGAGAATTAATGATGGCTGGTGTTCTAAATCCAAGTTCGGAGATGTATCTATACATATTGAAGTTGCTGAGATATTTTTATTATTACAATTGCTTCAAACTCCGAATCACTTATCAAACCCTTATTAATACGAACCATAATTTTTTCAAACGCAATATGATGATCAGTTATATAATTTTTAATAATAATCCTTGCAATGTATTGTCATATACCATAATAATAACAATAGTGTTCTATATCAGTTTAGTAACCACCAAATTCTATAATAAACTTGAACCTAAGAGCTTTTTATAAAAATAATTATCAAATCCATTAATACACCAAATAAGAATAGAAAGTATAAAAATAGAGAAACCTTGACAATTCAATATTCTACTCAAAGTTAAGATTATTGGAAAGATCAATTTTGATGGAAATCTGATAAAAATTAGATGGAATCAAATATATCAATAAATAAAATTTCATTTATAAGTAAAATATTTTAAATAAATAAACATTAACTGATGAAGGATAATAAGAAAATCATAAAGAATAGACTTATTAGAAATAGACTTTATGTTTAATGAATACTAATTATGTTTAATAATATTTATATAAAGTAGTTATTAATTACGAAAATAATTGTAATTTAATAGATTGTTTACATGAATTATTAATACTAAGTATTAATATTTTTATAATAGAAATTATAAGATATATGTTAGTATTCTAGAGTATTTCTTAAAGTTATTATTTTATAATTTAGAATATTTCCTTAAAGATTATCATCATAAAAATATTGATAAGGATTATAAAAATAAGTAAATACTTCAAATTTATTTATACATTCAACAACATCCATCTTTTTCTTTCTTATTTTCCTCACTTTACTATCCAATTTTCTATCCAGGTGTTTACTATGTTTTCTAAGGCCTTAGAATATTCAGAAAATTGATACCCTGTTCCTTTTTATCCTTGAGAATCCTTTTTAATAATCAACTTTTTAGCTAAAGAAAGGAAGGCTTTAGACACTTAATCAGCAGTCTTGGCACTTACTTCCATATGTGCCATTTTTCTTATACTAGCATAGTCTAAGGCTTTTTGTGTGGTTACTCTATTATAGAGGAGATGGGCAATTACACTTTTTCTTCAATGTCACTTTTATTTCCCAATAACAATAATTCAACGTTTTTTTCTGCATATGAATCCACTTCATTAATCCAAAATTTATCAATATCCTCGAATGTAGAAAGTGAGGATACATCATAAACTAAAACAATACCATCAGCTCCCTTAATATTTATAATAATCGGATACTTTATAATATGCACTTGTAATAGTTCTAAATCTCTCTTAACCAGCAGTATCCCAGATTTGTAATTTTACTTTTTTTCCATCTACATCGAGAGTTTTAAATCTAAAATCTACACCGATTGTAGTTAAATAGGAATCACTAAAGGTGTCATCTGAAAATCTTAATAGTAGAGAAGATTTGCCAACTCCTGAATTGCCAACGATCACTAACTTAAATAAATAATCATATTCCTTGATCATTTTGATATCTTTATTATTTAAATACTACAAACACAGAAGTTGTAATTATATATAATTCATTCCGTATTATATATACTAGAAATGAATATAGTATAATTTTGGTGGATAAAATTCTAAAAAATTTGAATTCTAATTTCAATAAACAATTCGAATGAGAGATTTACTATCTATCGATTCTTGATTCTATGTGTAGTATTATTTGATTTAATTCTAATAACTTTGATTAAAAATATACTGTAATAATAGTATTACTTTAAATTCATTTTAAATTGTACAATAGAATTTGAATGTTATTATAAATAAGAATCAATAAACTTGAGATGAAAAGAGAACCAACTAAAATAAGATTCATTTGATATGATTTTTAATAGAGATATATTGTTTTTTTTTCAATTTCAAATGAATTACATATGTAAATGCTTTATAATACCCCTTATTATACATAGGATTTTTAATTATGATTTAACATTAGTTCTTTCAATAATTTTTAATTTGATTCTCACTTAGTTATCAGAATTTATAGTTAGAATTTCAATTTATATTCAATTCCAGAGAAATTAGAATTGTATACTATTTAAAAGGAATGTTAAGATCATTTTCTATTTTGCAGATTTTGAGATTGCAACGTAAATTATATATAATATTAATTAATAAATTATAAGATGAATAGCCCATTGCCATTAAATAAGAGCTATGATTTAGATTGGCAGGGAACAAAGCAGATGTCTGGTTAGATGAATGATCAATTCATAGAGACTATTTTCAATGTGCAGAAATAGGTTGAGGAACAAGAACCAAAAAAGGAATAAAAGTAACGAGTGAGATATACAGAGAAGTTATCAAAGATTTATTATTTGTATTTGAAGTTGATTATGGGTCGATAATTGAATGATTAAGAGGATGAGGAATTTTTAGAATATTTAGATCATAGATCAACTGAAAAAGGAAGAATACTTAAAATGAAGAATAGTTTTGAATATGTTGATGAATTTGATTATCATATGGGTGATGTGATATTAAGGTTATTTATAGATATAAATCTAGTTTCCCTAATCCAGATTCACCTGAAGTAGAATATGTGTCTTAAATGTCTCCCATGGAAGCCATTACTTTATGTATGAATAGTTTCAATCTCAAAAATAGTGGAACAGACTTTGAAGTCATTGATAACTTAGTCTTTCTTAAAGCTATAGAGGCAGCTTTATTTATGTTAGCCTAAGTCTTTGATGATGATGAGGCTCCAATAGAAGAAATTGTTTAAGACAGTGATGATGAAGAGAAAGCTAAGTCAAAAAAGAAGAAGAAAGGCAATAAATTAATGCGTGCAGGAGGTGAGAATGATAAAATTTCTATGGCTGCTATGAAAATTGATAATAAACTAAGAGCTATTAAATAATCTGTAAAGGGCAACAAATTATAGGCTATTAAAGAAATATTTAATTTAGATTATGATAAATTAAATAAGAGTAAAACTAAATATAAAATGGCTAAGGGAAATTACTTTCATTATGATAGTATCAAAAAAGAATGGAGTCGTACCACTAATGATACTCAAGATTTTACTACACTTATTAGACATATAGTCATGATTCAATTATCTAAAACTGGTTTCAATTCAAGATAGTTTTTATCTAAAGATGGTTCAATCATCTTTATTGTATTATATCAATGTGATTAGAATTTAGGAATTGTTGCTTAAACACATTCAATTACTAAATAATTATATATGCAATTCTCAGATTTATTATCCTTAGAACCTGTTGATAAGAATCTCAGACCTTTGAGATTAAATAATAGATTATGGAGAGATTAAGAAGAATATTCATAGGAAAATCTCTCAGAAAACTTTCTCTATTTAAAACCTAAAATTTAAGAATTACTTTAAGAAATCAATTTTAAAAGAATTGCCAGAGAATTGAATCTTTCATAATTGAATTAATAATTATTTTCTAAAGAAGGATCTGAAGATATTATTGAATTTGAGGGACCAACTGATGCCATGTGGTCTGCATTTTATTCATATCTTATGTATCTTAAATAACCAATCAAATAATTAAGAGAGACATTTAGAATTAGTGATGAACATGCATTAACTATTAATAAAACACCTTATCATTTATATAAATAAAGATTTCCTACTGATTAGATGTTGGAGAATTTGAAAATGACAGAAATCAAAAAATTAGAAGAATTTGTTTCTGAAGATTAGATTGAATAAGAAATTGAATTACATGGTAGACCTTAAGATATTTATAGAGTCTTAAAGGGAATTTACAGTATAGTTTTAGAGCAGAGAGAAATTTAAAATAAATATAGTCTTATTAAAAGTTACTTTCATTTACCAAGTTATAAGAAGGTCACAAGTAGATAGATAAAAGCATCAAAAAGGGAAATGTTGGCTATGAATTACCTTGAATTGTTGAAAGAGGGTCTGGAAGTTACTAACTATTAAAACAGATAGTTATATACTATTTGGGATATTATTGGAATTGAACCTTTTGAACCATTTATTCCATACAGTATTACTCCTAAAAATGTTGCATTTAGTCAACAGATTAAAATGAATTCTATATGGAAGAAATATCGAGTAACTGAGACAGGGAGAACTTCTTTATTTTCTACAATGGAAAGAATGAAACTGAATAATTTAGCCTTAGGTGAAAAAATCAATTTTTCTATTTTATTTTCAAGACATCTTGCTTTTTCAGCATTTTGTTTAAGTGATGATTTTGAATTATTTGGTAAAACAAATAAAACATTATTTGACCCTTTATTTGAGGAGGAATATGATCCTGATTTAATATTAAAGGATGCATAATATTCTTATTTTTATAGAGAACTTAAATATCATGAAGCTCAAGATAAGAGAGGACCTAATAAATATTTGTTAAATGATTATAGTTATGTGACACCTAAGTTAGAGAATTTGGCTTTTATTTGGAGATTTGAGTATAAAGAGCCTTGGTTCATTCCAACTTAATAAATAAGAGAGTATTATGGAGAGAAGATTGCTTTGTATTTTACATTTTTGGGTTATTATACTATGATGTTATTACCTATAGGATTTATTGGGTTAATAATTAGTATTATATAATTGTTAGTTTGGAATCAAAATGATTATAATTATATTATGCCTCAAATAGTTTTTGGTATGATATAAATCTAATGGGCTAATTTAATGTATGACTTATGGTAGCAAAGAGAGAAAGTGTTTGCAGCATAATATGGTTAAGGAGAAGGTGGATCAGGAGAATAAGCTTAATAGAGATCTGATTTTGTAGGTAATTATGAAAGATCTATTGAAAATGATAATTTAAATACTTTGAATTATTCAGATCTAAAAAAGTTTATGAGAATTTTGTTGACTCTCTTAATATAAATAAGTATTTTGGGAATATATGTTGGAATAGTAATTGCTATATTTTTTATTTCTGAAGAATTTTAACATTCAGATAAAATTGAATCATTAATTGGAAATGAAGTTGCATAATTATCAGTAACAATACCTGCTGTAATTAATTTAGTAGTTATATTGATTTTGGATTCATTTTTTGATAAAACAGCAGGTTCATTGACTGATTATGAGAATCATAAAACAATTACAGAATATGAGACTAATTTTGTATTTAAGAAGTATTTTTTATCTTTTTTTGCACTTTGTGGACCTGTAGTAGAAATAATGTTTGGACATACAGTAAATATATTAATATATTTTAGAAAGTAGGTTTGACTTGTATAAATAATGATTGTTTGAAGCATGCCTAATATCATTTCTCTGCTATTTTCTTAATTTAATTTACATTAAACATTTGGGAAATTATAAAACCAAAAATATAAGTGTTAATACGATAGTTTAGTGAAAAGAGGGAAGAAAAGGCAGAAGAGTAAAAAACTAAGAAGGTTCCTTCTCAAATTGATTAGATAAGAGAAGAAGATGAAGAGGATGGAAGAAATGATGATTCAAATTCCCAAAAATCAAGAAGTTTATCCCCTGATAGAGCATCATCAAAAAAAGCTACTGATAAAGCTGTATCTGAATAGTAAGACACTTAAAAAAAAGAGACTATTACAAGAGATACAAATCCATTCGAAAAAATAAATAATTTTATTGAAAATGAATATTTTTATAAAGAGTCTTATGTTATAAGTCCTGAAAGATATGGTACTGTAGATGAATATATGGAAATCACTCTTTAATATTCAATGTTGGTATTATTTGGTACAACATTTCCATTGTGTTATTTTATTGCTTTCATTTGGAATGTAGTTGAATTATAGACAGATAAGCTAAAATTATTAAATGATATGTAAAGACCATTACCTATAGGTGAATCTTCTATTGGAGTATGGAATGATGTACTTGAAGGATTGGCATATCTATCATTAGTTTCTAATAGTGGATTAATTTCTTATTCTAGAGATAGAATAGTTGATTATAATCCAACAGTTAGTTTGCTTGCTTTCTTTTTAATTATCTTATTATCTAATTTCTTTCTTAGATATATTGAAGGTTCAATATTTGGAGAGATTCCTTATGAAATATAGAATTTAATGCAAAGACATTAATATTTGATCAAAAGTACAATAGAGAAATTTACAGGATCAGGTGAAAAGTAATCTTCAGAAAATTAAGGAGAAGATGATATCAAAAGATATCCAGCTTAAAAGATATATGGTTGTTTATTATAGGAATAGAAAATATATTAATATGAAGAGATAAGCTCAGATTCAGATGTGGAAGATCATATTGTGAATAAATAAAAGAAAAAAGAGAAATAATAAAATACTAATTCTCCTAAAAGTGTGAAATCATCACCAAGGAGTGCATTAAAATCAGAGTAATCTAAAAAGAAAACTAAATCTAAATTAAGTGCTTCTACTACTATGGAAGATGAAGATACAAAATTAAAAAAGAAAAAAGAATCTATTGATTCATTAAAGAAATATTTGGCTACTAGACCTTCTAATTGGGCTATGAAATTTAAATTAAAGGATTCAAATGATCCAGAAATATAATAAAAGTAAAAGGCTTTTTTCTTTAAAACTCTTAAATTTCTAAAAATGTTGAATGAACTCAATCCTCATTAAAGATTGTGGACTGATGATCGTTTTACATATAGAAAATGTTTCTTAAGAAGACATCTAGTTTTAATAAGAAATCTTGATTGGAGAAGAACACTAGTATTTTAAGATAATCAAAATAAATTAAGACATGATTTAAAGGAGAGTTAAAATGAAAAATATAGAAGATAGTTGACAATTTTAAATCAGAATCTTGATATTCATTCTAATTTTATTGAGAAGATGGAAATATTGAAAAAGATAGAAGAATATGTAGAAAAACATTTATGGATTGATGGTCGTAAGACTATAGTGTTTAAAGTCTAAGGAGTTTGGTTTAGTTAATATCGTAAGAGTACAAGAAAATAACCAGCTATAGCAATTGCTAAGAACTATGAAAAGTTGCTTATGAATTATAAATCCATCTTTAAATAATAGGGAAAAGAACTTGATACTAAACCTATTGATGAAAGATTCTATTCTTACTTAAATGGTATGACACAAACACAAATATAAAAATATAGTGATGATGATTATCTAAAATTTGTTGATTCTATATAATTACCTCCTAAGTCTAATTTATAATTCCCATTGACATCCAAAGGAGTTAGTTAAATAGAATATGAATTAGATGCTTACATTGGATTAGATTTGAGAAAGTAATTTAATTTGATTAATTTTACTTATATTCCTTTTAGGATCTAGGCACCATAAGTCTCTATTTTAAGAAATTAGATTTGGAATCTTTTTGTTGATCAATAGATAGCTAAAGAATAACCAATGTTATATTTCATTGTACCTTTAGATACTAAGAAATCTTTGCATACAGCCACTTTGGAATATAATGTTTTTGCTGCTAAACAACAATAGTATAGATGGTTAGTATCTTAAGTACTGAAACCTAAATTAGCTGATGTGATGGTGTTTTTTTAAACTGAAATTTTATATCATAGGACTCTACATAAAGATATTATAAATAGAGTTGCAAGATTTTATGAGAAAATTACTGATATATAATATATGGAATTGTAATTGAAGGTTCCAATTGCTGCTCTTAAGTATCTAAGAATAACTCCTGAGGATCCGATTGTAAATATAAGGGATCCAGTTATTAAGGGATATTTGAGTAGAGCCTATGGAGCACCTAAGGGATTCAGTATTTGTAATGGCAAGACTTTTAAGGAAGTTTTACTTAGTAGAACAAATTATTATAGTGATTAAGAAATTTGTGAATTTTTGGTAAGTGTTTTAGATACATTATCATTTGTTGAATGTGAATAGGGTATGTATCATGGTAGTATAAATTTATCAACTATTATATTATTGAAGAATTAATAGCCAAATGATATTTGGTATACATATGGTTTGATAGATTTTGGAATGTTTTATTGGTATGATTATAATGAAGAGAAAGTATATTTTACAAGGGCAATTGAATAAAATGATGAATTATGGTATATGAGTCCAGAATTAATCACTAATTATTTGAATCCAAAATTTTAGATTGCTATTTCTCCATAAAAATGTGATGCTTATTCTTTAGGAATGGTTGGTTTATAAATGGCAACACTTGGAAAGATGGGCATTCAAATTGAATAATTGTTGAAAGATCAAGAAGGAGATGTTGAGAGAGCAGTCAAGAGATGGATTGTAAATAGTAAGTAATAATTGACAATGAAATATCCTAATACTATGAATTTAGTATTATAATTGATTAATCCAGATTAAATGTAAAGATAATTTCCTAGTTAAATTTATTAGAAACACAAAAATTAACAATCTTATAAAGAAACAGATGTTAGACTTAATTTTGATGAAGCTTTATTCCATTAAATAAGATAGAATACAAATCCAAAAATCACAAAAGATTAAATGGTTCGTATTTTTGATGGGAAAAATACACATCTTAATGTGAATGTGAAAGATAAGATATCTATTTAAGAGTATTTAAAATAGAATATTTATAAATTTGAATAGCATTTGAAATTACTATAATTGGATTAATTGGAGGAAGAAATAGAAGCATTTGAGAAGAATATGTTAGTATAGTTTTTTTATCAATTGCCATATGCTAAAGAAACAGGAGATATTCTATCTTGTATTGATAATTATTGTAATAATTAAGTGTATGAAATATTGAGTAGTAATATACATGAATTTAAATATATGGTACTTTATTTATTGAGTAAAGTTCAATTAAAAATCATGAAATAAGAATATCGTTATGCATAATAATTGTCTCTAAAATCTTAAGAAATTATTAAAGGAGTAGAAATTACATGTGTTCATTTATTGCATGATATCACTAAGACAGAAGAAGAACGTTAGAAGATTTAGAATGTTCATTTATCAATTGCAAATAGAGAATAATTGTATGAATTACAAGTTTCAAAAGATCTATTAATAAAGAATTGTAAAGATGATAAAAATAAACTCAAAGATGTCAAATAATTACCATATAAATTAAAATAATATGGTCATTTCTTTTAGTAAGCTTTAGTTTAGATTTATCATCTTTAATAGTAATATTAATTAGCACATGATATTTCTGAAGAGTTTATAATAGATACTTCAGGAGAAATAGTACATGATGTAAAACACTCCAAAAAGAATTAATAAGGTTAATTTGTAATTAAGGAAGATATATTAATTAAAATGGTAAGTAGATTAAAAATGTATTATATGAAAGTATAAATCAGTTTTGATAGTTGGAAAGATGCAGATTTTTAATAGGTTCATGATTTATTAAATGAAATTAATATTTTACACAGTTATATTAAAATAGATGAAGAAAATCTAGGAGAAATTGATAAAAGAAAATCATCCTTAGTAAGACAGTAATTATAAAATGCTTAAATTAAAATTAAGGAAGATTTTTAAAGAAGTCTAGATCATACTTTATAATGGCTTTATAAGTAAGGTAAATTTTTATAGATAATGTAATTGAATAGGAGTAAAGATAATCATGGAATTTTAAAGAGATTGAAACCTTATACTAAGAATTATACACTTTAAAATTGTTTATTAAATTAATTGAATCAAATTCCTTAATTAGGTTGGACAGGAGAATACTTTGCAGAAATTAATGATGAAAAATCTACTTTAAATATATTCAAAACAGTATCTGAAATTATGGAAGAAGTTTTCTTTATCTCTGAGAGTTTTGGTCTGAAATCATTAATCTTTTAGAATTATAATAAACTATTATTGGCACTTCTAATTCATCATTGTTCTCACTTGCTCTATTATAATCCTATTACTATGAGTGAAGGGATCTTTTAAGGATTTATGTAAATATTGAAGGATTAAAATACAGAATTGTTAAATTGTATTTTAAGTATCAAAATTTTACATATACTAATTCATACATAAAATTAATAATATCCATATATTACTAAAAAAGAATCTAATAACATTTAGGCCATTACTCCAGTAATTATGGAATAGTCATTAATTAAATAATTACATACTTATTATTAACCTTTAATACCATTTTTTTTTGAAGAATATAATTCAAAGTAAAATGTAGATTCTTGGCTGAAGAATAATCTTATGAATAATTTAATTACTGAATTAATATAAGGATATTTCTTTATTAATAGTAAATAGAATTTAGAATCTTTTGATGATGAACATCTTGAAACATTTCTCAAAACTATTGAAGCCAAACATGCTTCAGAAGAATCATTATGTAATAAAAATGGATTCATGGTTGTAGAACATAATTTAGCAAGAGCTAGACTTTGTTTATTATCTTAAAATCATTAATAATTACCTGTTATTTTACAGACAATCAATACTGCAATGGATTAAATAGCAGAAGAGTTTGTATTATAAACAGATACAAAATCTTTGATTTAAATAATTCTCTTATCTACTATTGATATTATTACTATTGTTTAATATTAATTGGGAGGAGCTTACTTTACACAATTAGTTGAATTTAAATAAATGCCTTGGATAATGAAGGAAAAATATGAAAGTTATTATGACATTAAGTTTGTGATTTTAAAGATCTTAGATCTAAACCTAAAGAATCAACAATTAGAATTTGCATCAGAATTATTGAAATTTACTATAATGTTATTTGAAAACAAATCACTTTTATTTAGTTCTACACATTCATCTTTTTATCAAACCTTACAAATATTTAATGTTAAAATCTTTGCTTATTCTGATGATATACGTTTGAATATACTCAAAGAAGATAAGACTGATGAAAGACAAATGGAAGATCTTTTTGAACAAGTCTAGAAAGCTTAGAGTTTTACTAAAAGATCAACTCATTATTTAGAAGTAAGTAAATTATTACTTTCTTAATCTCTTGAATAAAATGAAATGACATAAATTAAAGCAGCATTGGCATAAATTGATACAGCTTCTTTAGAAAATTAAGTAGTATTGTGTTAATTAGGAGTTAAGTTAGTTATTTATTAAATGCATACTGGATAATATTCAGATGCAGATTCTACAGCAGATAATGTATCTTAGAAATTGTTTTAATTAATTTATTCATAATTATGTAAAGTAGCAATTAGATGGTAGAGTGAGAAAACATTTTAAAAATCAACAAAAAAAGATTTGAAAGTAGAGGAAATGTTTAAAATATTAAATTAAACTGGTTAAATTTATGAAAAATATGAACATAATGTATTAGCACTTTTAGAACCAATTAAAGAACTCTTTTTAAATGTTAGATAATTTAAAACATTGAAACAAATCATTTTTCTAAGAACAGTGTTTCAATATCTTTAAAGTTTACATACTCTAGCAATTATGATGAAAGGAGATTTTAAATTAGCCTAAGCAAATTTATCTTTGTAATAAAAATTATTATTATTAATTTTAGTGTTGATAAATTTGGTTAATAATCTCAAGTTGAAGAGATCATTACTTTAAATTCAAATATTCAAATGAATTTGGATTTGATTATTGCAGATTATATGAAAGGTATTTCAAAATCTTAATTAATGATACAAACTATTGAAGATAAATAATAATTATTAAATGTTTAAATTAAAACAAATAAAAATGAAAGAGTATTATTTAATTTATTATTATTTTTAGGTATTTTGTAATTTAGAATTTGAAAAATATTTTGAAATTAAAAGACCTGAATAAGAATCTATTAAACCACTTATATTTTCTTATGATTAAACATTAATGAAAAGTGCATTAAGACCATATTTTGAAATCAATAGATTAAAAACAGAAGCCTTTTTATGTTTCTTAGAATCCTCTCTTAATGTTGCAGATAAATTAACTTAAGTAGTAGATCCCATGTTTGCCATATAAAAATATGTATAATAATAATATGGAACGAATCACATCTTTAATGCTCATATCTAAAGATTGATTGCTGGAATGTATTCTGAATTTTTGACTTCATTAAGAGTCAAAGATCTAGAAGAGTAATTAATTGTAAACATTTTTAATTTATTATTTAGACTGATACTGAAACTAAAATTAATGCATTTAAGGCAGAATTAAATCAAAAAACTATTAAGATTTTAGAAAGCAAAGTCAAGAATAAATGTTCTCCAGCTATGGAATAAAAATATTTAGAAACAAAATCATTTATTTAATCAAAGATAACAGTTTTAGAAGGAATCAATGAAGGATTGTCTATTGAACTAGTTTGTAGATGGTCATTAATAGCAGCAAATTAATCTTATTCAATTTACAGAAACTTTTGTTAAGAATATTCATATGAATATAGTCCCTAATTAGCTTATCTATATTCAACTTATTCAGATATCTATTTTGTATGAAATTAACATTTATAAATTAGATTCAAAGTAAAATTGTGTCAACAATGAAGTACTTAGAAGAAGCTAAAAGTGCTTATGAATTTTGTTAAACATCCATTTATAATCCAGACTATTGTAAATTAACTTTTAGATAAGGATATCTAAGATAGAATATTATGAATATGATAAAGAATTATGTAGATGTTCTAATGGGATTGTCATTATTAAGTATTCAATTTAATTTGAAATAGCTCCATCTAAAAAGTTTGAGATCCTTACTTTAATTCTTAAAGAAGATAAAACATACCTTCAACATTTTGATAATTTTAAGACACATGGATTTGTTAGATTTTTGGAATAGAATTTATTGAAATAATTAGAATTAGATACTTTATCTGGTAAGAGATTGCCAGATTTGTAAAGAAAGGATTAGAAGAAATTAATATAATTCTTACAAGTGGAAGGTGATAAATTGGCCTTCTAATTAACAATTGATCAGAAAGCTAAGGTTCCTACTCATACTATTGAACTAATAATCAAAGATGGTATTGAAACTCTATAAAAGGAGAAAATAAAGATGGATTATTCAGGAGAAGAATACTTTTAAAAGGTATATATTTATACAATATGAAGGCATATTAAATTTGCAAGGCTTTATTGCCTGTTGATAATCCATTATGTTAGAAACTAGAATTCTATGCAGTTAAATAAAAATCAAAAGCCAAAAGAAGAACTAGTACCACTTGATTATAATAAAATAAACAAATTTATATATATTTTGGTATAGAGATAAAAATTTATTAATTAAAATATCATAATTATTAAAATTAGGAACTTGTAATTGGCATATTGTGACACTCAATTTTGTTGCATTTACATGATTTAGTGCAATGTTTTTGAATCTAATAACATCCACAATAAAGATTGCAACATTAATTTTTTTTACATGTGCATTTAATATCTTTCCTTTTTTTACTTTACATTCTGTTGTTGTTTTTGAAATGAAATATTTTGCCAACCAATTATTTCACTATTTTAGTACCTTTAAGAAATATTGATTTTTTATTTAGGTTTTAAGAATCTGCAGAAGAATCTGGAAATGAATCATTTAACTCTTCTAATAACTCTTAATTTTCCATTAGGATTTATTGTTAATCATTAATTTTTTTTGGATCTAATATAGTCTATTCATGAATGATATTTTATTAGTTTAAATTGTCTTCTTAAGGCAATCCAATTTTATTATTATTTTACATTTCATTTCTTTCTTAAAAGAACTCTTCTATTGTCTTTAAACCAATGTTAGGAAAAGGTTTTTTGTAAAAGTCACTTCTACTAACAAAAAAATCAATATAATACATGAATTTTCTTTAATTTTAGAAATAACGGAATTGGTTCAATTAGAGAATAATAATGCAGACCATTACAAATATGAACTATTTATTGATCTTATACCATTATAGTATTAATCTAATCTTAAAACTAATAAACTATGATACAATTATATATTTAATTATGTATAATATTCTCCTACTCATTTGCATTATCACAGTAATTTAAACCAAACTTAAAGTTATAAGACCATCAAATCTGATTAATGAATATATTGATTATAGTATAGCCAATTTTGGGTAGACTGTTTTTATATATATGATAACTAGAATGATACCATTTGGACATCGTTTAATGGGAATTGTAGATTTGGCATATCCAAAGAATGGATGTAGTGATCTTCAACCTACTTATGGTGCTCATTTTATTTTAATTGAAAGAGGAGATTGTACATTTGTCACTAAAGTCAAGAATGCTGAGAAAGCTGGATATTAAATGGCAATAATTGGAAATTTTAATGATGATTCTATATAATCTGATTTTACTATGGCTGATGATGGTTATGGATATTAGGTTACAATTCCATCCATATTCATCAAAAAAAAACACTTTACTTTATTATAAGATAGAGCCAAAGACTATACAGTAATGGATTCAAATGATGAGAAGATTATGATGTTATTAAAATTTGATGTTGTTTAAACTGATAAAGTATCAGTAATCTTTGGGTTGAATGTTCAAGATAGAGAATCTTTTAGAATTATTGATGAATATGCACCATATTACAAATAATTGTAAGATTAAAATATCAATTACACTCTTGTATATTTTATAATGAGTTTTAATATGACAAATTTCGACTTTAATCAAAAAGCTTCTGATTGTATTTGCTCTAATAGATATTGTGTATATGATCCAGATGGGAAAGGTGTTGGAACTGGAAGAGATATTGTCTAAGAAATTCTAAGACAAACATGCATATTTAAAAAATATCCATAGAAATGGTTTTCGTATATGGTAAATCATTCAATATATATATTTAGGACTAATTCAATTTCAAATGTACTAAGCCATAAGCATATTCTGTTTGTAGTCAATAAATAATGGAAATGTAAGGAATCCCTAACAATGAGATTCAAAATTGTTATGATGAATCTTTTGTTGACAAAATACTTAATTACCAACCAAAAATGAAACAAATGCAATCAATTTTTTACTAGAAAATTAGTTACATATTTATTAAGTTGCTGGAATGAGTGTATTTCCATCAGTTTTAGTCAACTCTATGACTTACAAAGGTTAATTCTCAGGAAAAGGTATTTTTGGGGAAATTTGCAATAGTAATTCTAACATTTCAATGTAGGTTTTCTAACACCACCTGCCGAATGCAGTTCAGAAGTTGAAGGTTATAAAACTCAGGGTTAAGATTAATCCATAACTCTATATATGTTGATAATAATTGCATTTGTTGTATTATTCTTTTTCCTTGGTATCTATTTATTGAGAAAATTGATCGTAAGAGATGGTGAAAGGGTTACTAAAACTTAGGTGAATGAGATGGTGAGTTAATATATTAAGTTTTATGAAGGAAAAGACAAGTAAAAGGAAAGTTCTATCTGAAATATCTAATTTGTGATAAGTACCTAATTTATGATCTAAAAATTAATATTACAGAATTCACAATAAATAAAATTTCTAGTTTATTTCAAGGTCTGAGTTTAATTAATTAAATTAATAATATGATGATCTTCTAACTCCGATACAACACAAAATTGTCAGAATCTTTGAATAACAGCAAAGATTATAATTCAATGCAACATCCTAAATGGACTGTTCCCAATACCAATAGAAATGATCATTAACAAATAACTCACCGGAATAAATTTCCTCCTAAATATCCAGATGATATGTTGTTGTGCTTAGTTTCAAAAGGACTTGCTCCCATTAACAAAAATTTAATTAAAAATCTACTTATAAATGAAACCTTCTCTAATAATAAAGAATTCCCTTCAGAGATCAAGCAAGAACATCCTTATTACAATATTAAATCGAATCCATCTTTTTCAGAAATTGATAAATGTAATTTCAATTCATATTCTTAATAGAAACAAAAAAGGCTTTACCTCCTCTTTAATTAATACCTAAGAAACCATTTATTCGAATTCAATCAAGAGATAAAGAACCAAATGAATAATATTCATCCAAAAGTAGTAAATTAGTAAGTCCAAGAATTCAAAGAAAAGGTAATAATAACACATCAGGCTAATCACTAGAAAAGGATAAAATATGTAGAACATCTTCTACACCATTTATCTATAAGACTTTGTAAAGGGAAAATTTGACTAGCAGATCTGGTTCTTCAACTTAGAGATCAAAGTCAAAAAATTAAAAACCTTAAAAATTGACAATATCAAATCCTAAATAGAATTTAGGCAAAGAAAGAAGATTTATATAAAATCAAAACAAAGTTTTAACTATTTAAAAATCTTCAATTAAGATTATAGATCAATAAGAGAAGAAACTTCAAGTGAAAAGAAAAACAAGATAGGTTTAAATTATCTAATAATAATAATAATAATTATAATAAAAATAATAATAATAATAATAATAATTATAATTATAGATTGTATCTAGCAAATAAAATACTTAACCAAGTAACACCTAAAAATAAAATATATTAATTTCTTCAAATCAACAATAAAATCTATTAAAAGATAAATTATAATAGAGACATACTTCATATAGATGCTTTTTAAATAAAATAAATTTTTCAAATAATTAATGCATTCAATCACCTAACAAAATGGAAATTCCAGCATATTATTTTTATGTTGGCAAAGGAAATAATGCAAGTTTGATTAAAAACCTTTTTCGTTAAAGGTGGTGGTGGTAAGAAATTGAATCTATGGATCTAACTAAAACCAATATGATTTGGACTTAATTGAAACAAAATATATGTATTGAAAATTTAACAGCATTTAATATTGTAAGTAATGATTCAAATTACAATAATGAATCATTTATTTAAAGTATTGAAGATACTGTGGCTGATTCTAGTGATTCAGAATTGGAAATGAGCATCAAGCATAGATCAATTCCAGCCTTTAATACCAATTTATAGGTCAAATAACCTTTTTAATAAATTAGTAATTTAACTTAATTAAAGAGAATATTCAATTAAATTGAACTCTAAAAATTATTGACTTATATGAAAGATAATAATTTATGGGACTCTTAACTAGTGTTCAGCGATTGTTCTGAAAAATTGCTCTTAAACATTAAAGGAGTACAATATTCACTTATAATTATTAGTTTCACACTTCAACTAGAATAGAGAGTAGAAATTATAGAATGCATAATCATATGTAAGATAATTGGCATTTGGGAAATAAGAAAGCACTATTTTATAATATGAGGAACTATTTTAAAATAATTAAGGAAGACTATACAAAGTATATTCCAATTACATTTCACGTTCAGTAAGGGACATCAGATGCAGAATATATTAGATTTGTAGATTATTATAATAAAAGATAAGAAGAAATAAGAGATTTAGAGAAGAGAATGTAGATGGATTATAGAAGAGAAAAGAAAATGAAGCCAATAAATTTATGGATAGTAAAACCTGGGGAATGTACAAATAGAGGAAATGGAATCACAGTTTGTTAGGATTTGTTAGATATAAATAAGATAATAATGGAAGAGTAACCTGATGGGAGATAGAGAACTTATATAATTTAGCAATACATTGATAATCCATTTCTATATAATAAGAGAAAATTTGATATCAGATGTTATATGCTTCTAACATCTTAGAATGGTATCTTAAAAGGATATTGGTATTAAGAAGGATATATAAGAACATCTTCAAAAGAATTTACAACTAAGTGTTTGAACAAATACATTCACTTAACAAATGATGCAGTTCAATCAAAAGATGAAGATTATGGAAAGTATGAATTTGGTAATAAGATTTCATTCTTAGAGTATCAAAGATATTTGGATACATACCATAAAGAATAAAAATTAAACTTCTTTGTTGATATATATCCAAAAATGAAGCAAATAGCTTTGGATTTAATGAAAGCATCATATGGAAAGATTGACAATTAGAGAAGATCAAATAGTTTTGAAGTAAGTTTAATTATAATATTCTTTTTTTTAGCTTTTTGGATTAGATTTTATGATAGATGATAATTTTAAACTCTGGTTAATAGAAGCAAATACAAATCCATGTTTAGAATTGTCATGTCCACTTTTAAGTAAAATTATCCCAACCCTTGTTGAGAATGTGTTTAGGTAAATTGAAAAATTAATTAATTAGAATTGCCATAGATCCAATATTTCCTCCTCCTTTCTTTGAGGAATGGCCTATTAATAAAAAACTATTTATACCTGATAATGTTTTGGAAAATAATAGATTTGAACTTATGTTTGATGAATTAATTGATAAAAAGACAATGATAAACTTGTATAGGGATAATAAAATTGAGTAGGATTGTTTCAAAATAGAGGAGGAAGAAGAAGAAGAAGAAGTGAAAGATTGATTATAGGTTTTAATATTCTTTTGTATAATTTCAATTTATTAAATATATTTATTGTAAAAACCTGCTAATTTGAATCATTTCTTTTTTTTCTTTTATTTAAATTATTACTCTAATTAATTTAAAGCAAATGTTTCTGTCTCAACAACTTCAGAGTGAACACTTGGATCTGAATCAAAATCGCCATTTTTAGACACTTGAGATTGAGCAGTTAATGAAAATTCATTATTGTCAAACCATTGAGTAATGATTTCATTCTTTATGTTTAAAAAGAATAAATCATATTCATCAAATCCTATACTACAATCTCCATATTCATCTTAACATCCTCTATCCAATTATTCTTATGTTATACAATTTGAACCATAACAAAATAAATTTCTAAGACTTCCCTTTTATGTTTTCAATCTTCCTTTGTCATCCAATTAATATAATCCATAACTATATTAAAATTCAACTAAATTGCCATCTGTATCTTTTATTTCAATTTGATTGCATTTGCATTCCTTTCCATCAATAATGAATTGATTAGAATTTGTATCATCCTAAGAGAGTGAGACACGAGTTTCCTAAATAGCAAGCATTTTTAAGAATAAAATTTTTGATTTACCCCTTAATCCAGTTAGAAAATTTGATTCTCCCATTTTATTAGTCTATGACTATGGTATAGTTATGTAGTCATTCTAATGATTATGAAAATATGGTCTTGGAGGTTTGGAAAAATGAATATTTAATTCTCCCTTTTTGTATTCAGGTAATGAAACATCCTTATATTATGATGTCTTACTGTGTGATGCCAGATATATTTTTGTGGTATAAGTGATCCAAAACAGGAACATTTCAATGATTTACATAATGGACAAGTATATACTTTTTAAGTGTAAGTATTTATTTGTTCATTATTAATATACATAACAGGACCACTGAGTAACAATTCAGCACATTCGAAAGCCTTCTATCCACTTCCTTCTATATGTCTTGGATATTATTTTAGAGTTTAAATCAATCCTTATTCCTAACAAAATATGTCTGCTGAGGTTTGCTCTCTACCTGTACAAAGTAATATATTCTTAAAAATTATTTATTTATTTTACTCTTGCTTTTATGGTTCTATACTTATCTTTGATTTGAGTATCAGATCTACATATTATGTCAAAACTCTTACGATAAGCTCTGTGTTCTAATCTAAAACCATCCATCAGCTAATAATCGAATTTCTGTTGCTTCTCTTTAGGGATGAAATATTTATAATTTTTTTAAAGTGTATATATGTTTTAACAATACACTTCCTAACAATCTTAAGAAGAATCCTGCTAATGATTTTGGAGGACATTTCTCCCCATATTAAATAAGAGTCTTATATGCCTGAGTATCTGTAAGATCTTTACAAATTGATATCATTTAATTAGTTTTATGAAAGTACATCAATTTCAACAATTCAGTTGCTGGATATGTTGTATAATTCATTTTATTCTCTAAATTTCCAGATCCAAAACATTTACTCTTTTCTATAATTCCAATTCCTAATCCATTCATTTAGTCAGGTAGTCTTCATTAACATTAAAACTACTACCTTGAAGTTCTGAATAGGTTATATAAAAATTTAACAGAAGCTGGTCCTCCCCCTATTATCAATAAGTTATACTTTTCTTCAATTTCCATTTTATTTATTAATTTAAATCTATATAATAATATCAATATTGTAAATTTGATTTTTGAAACAACAATAGGATTTCAACCTACAAATAATATAATATTCATAGTGAAGATATTATTCTTGAAATTAAATATACATAATCAATATTATCTTTAAATTGGTGTTGTCGGTCTTTATCGAGGTTTTACCTGAGTTAATGTTCTTTTTTATCTTATTCCTGCATCATCTTCATTACTTTCATTAAGAGATTTACAAGATTCTTTGAGTTTTCTTTTTTCCAAATTAGCTAATACTTTTGTTTATAAGTCATTTATAACTATTAATATAAAAAAAATTAATACTTTAATTAATTAATTGATGATCCTTTTACATCTTTTGGTAAGATTTGGTCAGAATATCTAATTTGGTATTTATATCTAATAATGTATTGTCTAATTAGTTAATTTAAAATTAAACTTAAGAATTGTCTACAGCGTCTTCATTATATTATTCATTACTAATTTATGTCTAAATATAAATGGATTAATATTACTGAACATAGAGGTTATTTCTTAGTAAAAAGCTTTTTTAAGATCACTAAAGAAAATATAAAAACATTTGCCAAAATTCCAAAAATAAACATTGGAGAATTTGTATAATACTATAAAGAGGGATGAATTAAAAGGTATTAAAATAAGTCTTCTTTATAGTGGAAATTATTTTCTGTTTCTACTCCTGTACTAAATTATGTATTAGTATCTCCTGAGCATGACAATTTATCATCAAATGAGCAAGAAGGTTATTATGATATTGAAGTATTAGGATCTGTAGGATGATTATCATTTTAATTTTGATATTAATTATTGTATATTTCATCATGTTTGTGTTCATTATGATCATTATGAACATGATGATCATGATTATGATGATCATGATCATGATGATCATGATTTAAATGCCCATTATTTATTTCATATTCTCTTGCATGAGGATCAATTAAAATATTTTCTTAATCTTATGAAGATTCATTATTTATTTAATCTTCATTTTAAATATTATTATTAACTTAGTTTTCATTTAATTAATCTTAAATTAAAATTTCTGGAATTTGTTCATTATTTTCATATATCTACTCTGGAATAAATTAAGTATTTTCATTAATTTCCTAATCTTAATATTCTTATTATTAAATTTATTAATCATCTAAACTCATTATTATTTCTTCACTTTTTTAGTAATTCTCCTATTCTAATTATTAATTATCATCTTCTTTTTTAATGTTATCAATTATTGAATCATTATCTTAATTTTCTTATTATTAGATATTTTCTTATAAATTCTCATTATTATAGATATTATCTTATATAAATTAATTTTATTATTAAACTTCTTCTTAATCTTTATTTATTGTATATTCTTATTAATTTTCAGAATTGCTATTTTAAACTTAAATTTGTTCATCATTTTATTCAATTGTTGATTGATCAGATTATTATTCATTTTATTCAATATTTTCAATCTAAATTTATTAAATTTCTTAATCAACATCCTATTAACTGATATTTTCATCTATATTTTGATTATCCTAATATATATCTTATTATTAGTTAACAATTTACTCAGATTCTTCTACTTTCTATGATTCTAATTGATCATCATTTTATGAGGTAGTAGATATATCTTCAATTTAATTATCAGACTAAATTACCTCCTATTATTATATCAGCACCTCACTCTCATGAATTTAATCATGAATTTAATCCTATTATTCTTCTTCCTTCAATTCAGTTGTTTCTTAACTATTTACTTCTTTAGATTTAAGCTATTCATTTATATCAATCTATTCTACTTGAGTAGGGATTTCAATTTCTTATTAATCTTATTATGTTTCAACTTATTCAGATTAATTCAATTCATCTTATTATTGTATTGGTTCTTCAGTAACAATAGGTGGAATAGGGTCAATATAATTTGAAGCAATTTCATCATTAATCTATTCTATATTATCGCTATTTTATTAATCATCCAACTAATCTTAATCTTCAAGTGTTGTTTCAATTTATTCTTAAAGTATATTAGTTTATATATCATTTTCTTCTTTATTAATAGTTATTTCAGTATGGATATCATGATTTTCATTTGCTAATATTTGTAGTAATTAATCAAACTCAACTTATTCTATATCTATATGATTTTCTTGTTGATTAATAGTTTCTTATGATTATGTTATATCTTCTTATTATTATTATTATTATTAATTAGTATTAGTATTTGAATTGTGAATTTAACTTTCATATTCAATTGATTGTTAATTTATTATGTCTATAATGTCTTCTCCTATTGATAAATGTTCTGATAATTAAATTTCAGATTCACTAAACTTATCTATGAAATCGTCACTATTTAATTAATTTGTATCAAAATCAGATTATCTAGAATGTCTTTCACCCTTAACATGTTTTTTAATGATTCTTCTACCTTGAGAGACTAAAAGAATTAGTACTAAAAGTAGGATCAACTTCATTAAATTATTTATTATACACGTAATACAAAGAGTTTAAAAATAATTAGTACTAGAATGAATAAAGAATACTTAATTATAAGATGTTTATAGAAGTATATTAAAATGGAATTCAAAATGATTTAATATGTCCAAGGTATTCTTCACCTGTAATTCTAACTTGAGATGTACATATTTCAAGTTCATCTGCAATCATAGCAGCTAAAATATGAGGACAAAATTAGAATTCACGAGCATTGAATTTGTCACAATTACATATGTAATTATTAGCCTTATAAACTTTACTAACTTTTTAGTTTGATTCTGTGATAATATAAATAGCTTTATTAGCTTAGACTGGAATTTTGGTAATGGGGATCTTGTTCTCAATCAAATAAAATGCCTCCTCATAGTGTTTATGGAGATCATACAAATTTTTATGAGCCTCCAGAGATTTATCATCTGTTTGACCCTTGAATAATCCAACTACTCTAGAAACACATTATTATGTTACTTACAATAATTCCATTTCAATTAATATTATTAGAAATAAGAAATTCCTTATATATTAATGTAACCTGGTTTGAAGCAATTATTCTTAAGAACAAATGGCCTTATCTCAATAAAACCCAAAATCAGAATCACTGATAATTATACACTCTCACTTGTGTATTCACCTGGAGTGGGACACATTTGTCAAGTGATTCAAAAGGATCCAGATCTATTATATGATCTTACAATTACAGGCAATTCTGTTGCACTTCTAACAGATGGATCAAGTATATATTCTCACTTATTTTAGGATCTTAAATAAAGAAACCTTCCTGGATGATTCCAAATCTAGAAGCGATCAGTGCATTATACAAAGCATTTTATGATATAGATGCCTACCCTGTAATTTTGGATAAGGAAATCATGAATGGGTCAGATGATTACTTGCTTATCATAGATAATCTGTCTACAACATATAAAGTATTTTCCTTTCTATTTTTAGACAATAGTATTAGTAGATATAGAAGAAAAGTTGACACAAGAACTTTTGTAGAAATTGGAAAATGCTAAAATAGACTGTACAGTTGTTATTAGTAACACTCATTCTTTAATTGAATAATTAAAAGATGCTGCTCTTATCAAGAGTGTTCTTGATTCTCGTTCTATTTTAAAACCAACTTAAATAGAACAAATTAGATAAAAACTCAAAGGACTAGATTTCTCAAAATTACCAAACTACTTAACAGCTACACTCAGCTCTGCTTATGCTGTTAGTTTGAATGAAATTAATAGAAATGGGTTATTTCATCATACTGTAAAAAATATCACTCCTTCCAAATTTATCTCCAAATTAAATGATTTGTATTTGTATGGTGAAATAGCATACTACAATAGATGGACACCCAAATAATTCTTATAAAATAATGATATTAATAAGAATTCATTAGAATTACATAAAAGATACAATGGTGTTATTACTATTGCTTTGAAATTTAATCCAAGATCTTTAGAAGATTTATATAGAATCTATGAACTTTCTTATAGGAATAACGACATTTTAGAAATTCAAAAATTATTTGAAGCTGATCCTAAGAAAATCCGTGAAGTGACCATCAAAAAGAATTATGCTGCTATAGTAACAAATGGAACTGCCATTCTTGGACTTGGTAATATTGGACCCTCTGCAGGATCCCCAGTAATGGAAGGGAAATCAGTATTATTTAATGCTCTAGGTGGAATAGATCTAATGCCACTTTGTTTTAAGGAAAAAGATCCTCATAAATTAGTATAACTTATAAGATTGTAATAAATATATACATATCCTATAGTATTGCACCAATATTTTCAGCAATTAATTTAGAAGATCTGAGAGCTCCTGATTGTTTCCCCATAGAACAAGAAGCTATTCTTAGTATACATATTCCTTTGATGCATGATGATTAACATGGTACTGCTGTTGTCAGTTTGGCTGCTCTCATCAATTACTTAAAATTAACTAAGAAAAATGTAAAGGATTTGAAATTAGTCATTAATGGAGCTGGGTATTTAATAATAATATTTATTCTTAGTGCTGCAGGTGTTGCAATTTGTAAGTTACTTCATGGTCATGGTGTAGAGGATATATTAATATGTGATACTGAAGGAATCATATATGAAGGTAGACCAAAAAATATGAATTCTTTTAAAAATGATCTTGCTAAATTTACAAATAAAAATAAAATAGCTGGTAAACTTGAAGATGCAGTCAAAGGAAGAGATTTATTTGTTGGTGTTTCCAGTGCAGTATATATCCTTATTATTAATTTAGGGAGCATTGAAATAAGATATGATACGTACTATGAATAAGGATCCATTTATTCTAGCATTAGCAAATCCTAATCCAGAAATAATGCCAGATGAAGCTATGTAAGCAGGTGCTTTTATTGTTGCTACTGGCAGATCTGATTTTAATAATTAAGTGAATAATTCATTGGCTTTCCCAGGAATTTTTAGAGGAGCCATAGATACCAAAGCTAAAGAAATCAATTTATAAATGAAGGTATCTTATATTAATTAACATAAAAGATTGCTGCAGCATATGCAATAGCAAATAGTATCAAAGAGAATGAATTATCACCAATTAGAATATTACCAGGAGCATTAAGTGCAGAGATTCCAGCAAATGTTGCTAGAGCAGTAGCAATTGCAGCTATGGAAAGTGGTGTTGCTTAAGTCAATGTTGATCCAGAAGAGGTTTTCGATAATACAAGAAAATTAATTATGGAAGGTATAATACCAACATTATGAATAATGATTTATATAAAATACATGTAATGAAAAAAATTTATAAAATAAATATTAATATAAATCAATTTACGAATTTGGCATTACCGGTTTTATGTTATTAAGCAGCTCCTTATCCTTATTCAGCTGGTTTTAGAATTTAGAAAGAACACATTAAGGATTCATCTATTGACATCATAGAACCTAAAATTTTGAATTATCTTATTACCAGCATTATCAAATTCACCACAATAATTTGGTGCTGAAAATAAAGTGACTAATTATCTTTTTGAAAAGAATTCATATCCATCTTCTACAACCTAAAAATAAGTATATTTTAATACTTAATGAGCTCTACATATAAGATCTAATTCATGTTTTTTTAAAAACACTTGGACTATTTCTTGACTGAAAACATATGAAACACCTCTCTCATTATCTGCCCAACCTTATACATCTTTATCTGGATCTGACCATAATAAATCACACAATAATCCAGTATCTGGAACATCTGTTGGTCTCATTATTCGTCTTATTTATTCCAAATTTGAAAGTTCAGGAGATAATCCTCCATGCATACATAAAATTTTTTCATCTATCAATGCTGCAACTGGTAGACAATTGAAACAATCTGTAAATGTTTTCCATAATTTAATTGTGTATCTTCTTTTACCTATTAATCGATAATTTTTTACATTCATCATAAAATCCATAGATTCTATTGATTGAAGCACATTCATGATTACCCCTTAAAAGAAAGAAGTTTTCAGGATACTTAATCTTATAAGCTAACAATAAACATATAGTCTCTAATGATTATTTCCCTAAAATTAACATAAATTTAAACCTCTATCTACATAATCACCTAAGAATAAATAATTGCTTTCAGGTGGATACCCTCCATATTCAAAAAGTCTCAATAAATCAAAATATTGTCCATGTACATCACCTAATTAAATATATGATTAAATATATATACCACATATTTTTAAAGGAGCTTCCAATTCTAACAAAATAGGTTAAGTTATGAAAATATCTCTTGCTTTGATGCAAAGACCTCTTACTTCAGCTTCACTTAGATTAACATTCTTCCCTGGCTTACTTCCTCTGACACTTAGCAACCTTTCAATTATATTATCCACATCAATTTCACTTTTACCATCTTTATTCATTTAATTAATATTGAAATTAATTGTAATATTTAATTAACATAAATTAATTTTTTCTTTTATTTACTATGAGTATTTTTATTATGTACAAACTCTATTTAGATATAAATATATATTATGTTTCATTCTGCTATCTAAACCTTAGCATCATTCTGTAAGATTTAATCATAAATTTCAATTAATTTTGATGACAATCTATACCCTCCTATAGCAAGATTTTCTTAACAAAATTCAATTGCCTATTTCTCATAATCACTGTTGTAGTTGTTGGATTTCTCGAGCATAGGATATACAAATTATTAAGCCTGTCTAAATCCCAAGAATGACCACACTGTAGGATTGCTAAAAGTTATAATACGTCAAATACGTCATGTCATAATTCAAATATTTATTAATCGGAAATTTTTAAATTATGTCATTTGACCACTTATCAAGATATTCATGATCTGATTAAGATAATGGTCTAGACATGTATGTAGAATTAGAAGCCATAGTAAAAGCTACAGCATCCCAATAGGAGTGGAAATTCACAAAAGTACCATTTTATAACTAAACCCTATAAAATATCATTACTTGGATCTTCATGAAATTGCCTCCAGCATCTCCATTTGGAAAGGTATCATTCCAAAATGTTGTGTCATGTAATGGTTAATGCATATCTCCTATCACATGTAATAAGACTCTCAACATCTAAGCTTTAAATACAGTATGACGGTTCTTAGCAGTCTTGCTATTAGTCAAAACAGCTGTGGCTTAGTTTATTGCATAGATTGAATTAATGTTCCTTCCTTGATCATCAATTTTGATTAAGAGTCTAGATTATATAATATAAACTATATACCCATCAGGATTGATTGGTTTATCTGTGTAATGCCAATCATTAAGAAAAGAGGTTCCTGTTTCTTTTATATCATCCATCCATACAGCTGCTTCAACAAAAGTATTTGTGCGACCATCGGTGAGATTATTGAAATCTTAGACTAAAGAATCTGCCCAAGCTAATACATCTGGTCTTTTATCTTTTAATTAATTTTTAGCAATTTAGGCTGTCATCATGTGTCCCAAATCCCACCAACATTATACTACTGCAGATAAAAATGAACAAATGATAAGACTTTTCATTTTAAGATCAATTATTATTATTTCAAATACTCTCAAATAACAAGGTTTTCTATATATAATCAAATGAATTGAATTCATTATTTCTTTCATTAGAATAATTCGTATTATGTGATATTAAACTTTTATATATTATTTGTTTTGATTAATATCAAAAGAAATTTAAGAAATTTTAATTAATTAATTCAACTAACTCTATGAGAATTAAAAGAATAAACATATAATGAATTTAATTTGATGAGATTTTACAATTAATTGAAACATATTATCATTTTCTTTTTAGCTTCTACTCTGAACTTTATTTAAATATTGGTTTTAATCTTCTATCCTTTTCTTACATTATTGTAGAATATTGAAAATGTCCTTAAAGTTCTTCTACTCCTTGGATTCTAGCATATGTGATTTAACAAATCTATGATAAATCTAGTAATGCCATACCTTTTCTGAATTAAACTTACTCCACTTTTTGTTATGGAATTATATATAAAACTTTGGAATGTCTAATGAATCATAAAAATTAATAAATGCATATCCTACATTGCATTTGTTCTATTATCATTAAATTAAAATTTATACTGTAAAGTCAATTGGTAAATAAAAAAAATTGTAAGTATTCTTATTATTGCCATCTATTTCCTCAAGAAGAAGAGGTTGAGAATATTTGTTTGGTATATTCTTTATCATTAAGGTTGTACGATTATCTTTTGGTATCTTGCCATAATTAATATATTTTACATTTTGTAATTGAATTTAGAATTAGGTTGTTTGTTGCTAAGGTTCATATCGTCTTTTATTTTTAAATTGAAACATTTAGAATGAAGTTGGCATTGTTGAACTAAATACTTCATCCCAACCCAAAGAAGATCCACTAATTGATAGATTTATTTCTTGAATCTATTAATTTGAGTTCTTAGATAAAGTTTCAGGTAAAGTTGATCCATTCGAATATAGTGTTCTAGATCTATTTTTTATTACTGGTTGAGAGGGTTGTTGATTTGTAAATTAATCCATATCTTCATCATTCTCTATATTCAATTGCTATATAATTAACTTATTATTACTTTTAAGCAATCTTAAACTTGACTCATTTATGAAGCCTCCTCCTTCTTCTGTCCTGTTGGTTTAACGAATTGAGAAAGGACATTTGGGTCAATCCTAAATACAATAGGTTTCATATTATTTAATAATAATTATATTTGAAGAGTGCAATATATTTATCAAATCCTATTGTGTACAATTCCAACATTAATCAAGAATTGCATTTTCATAAAATTAATTGTAAAACCATTAAGCATCTTAATATCGAAATAACTCAAGTTAGATTTATGAATTTATAAAATATAAATACAAATGGATTGACTTCTTTAATTGTAATTAAAAAAATAATATTATGAAAATAAATATAATGAATACAGAAATGAGCAAATATACTTTAAACAAACAAAAAAAAGAATTTATATTGAAATTCTAATTGATTCATAAATAGTAGTTAAATCTTAAGATTGATTAATTGAATTCTTATTTTATAGTCTGCAGGGAATCTTAATTTCGACTCATTATAAGAAATATGTAAAATCATTTAAAAAATTGAAATATTTTTTATATAAATAGCATTTATCTAATCATATCTGAGATTTTGTTATAATAAAAAAGCAATTTCCCTTGCTGCATGTTTTCTATAATTCTTTAAATAATTAAAACATTATTTTTGTACTTTATCTAAATTAGTAATACTAAATTAATGTAGAAAATAAACTTCAATAATTTTAGTTTTATAAGGAATATATTAAATGAGAATTTCATTGATAGCTAACTTAACAATTATTGCTCATTCATAACATAAGAGTTCTGGAGAAGATACAATTGCTTTGCTATTAGTCATTGTGCCTTACATTCAATATTTATCATTATTATTACCACAACATGGATGGTAATATTGGAAATATAACGATGGCTATTTAATTTTTATATCTAAAGCATCCTCATATTTCACAATTACACCCTTTTTCGAATTTCAAAATAATTTCATCTATTATCCATTTACTATTTTTAGTCTCATTATACTATTAAGTCTTCTATTTTACTTGAGTTTTTTCAGTTTAGAAGTGAGTTCAAATAAATAGAAAGTTAAGTATTTGGAGGGGAGAACAAGCCTCTTGTGTTCAATTATATTATTTACAATTTAAACATTACAAATACCATGTTATAAGTTTTATATATAGTAAATTATAGATGCAAATAATAATAATTAGACAAATCAATTAATCATTAATATTTGCACGCTAATTTTATACACTGTTTATGTTTTAGTTTGTGAATATTTTTTAAGAATGTATTCTTTTATTGCTTATCATCCGATGTAGTAAAAATTTACAAAGTTGAGAGGTTCATTAATATTATTAAATTTGATTGCTATTGTCTTAACTTTAGATGATTAATCCAAATTATATAATCTTGTAGGTTTGTTTATTTTACATATAATTTTTCTTATTAAAATTGTAAATCATTTATACTATTAATCAGATGTTCCACATAAAAATATGGTTGATTTTGAAATCTCATTCACATTAGAATCATTAGCAATTTTAATAACTTTTAATGTTTCATCAAAAAATCAGATTTTTCCTGAAGATTAAATAGCTATTTATATATTGTTTATTTTAAGTCTAGGATTAATTTTAGGGAATCATATATTTTAGTTTCTTTTTCAATATAACTTTAATAAGAGAACAAGATAACTAAATCAAATATATGAATTGTACTCTTGTATTTCCCAAATTAATTCAAATTCTATAACTATGCAACATTTGCTCATTTATCAGTTGATAAACAATGCAAAATTTTCAAAATTTAAACTTAAGGCTCTCAGTAATAATAAAAGTACAAATATGGTTGATTATTACAAGTTAGGTTTATATTTAATCACTTAAATTTTTCTTGATCTCATTAAAGAATAAAAAAATGATTTAGAGGAAATATAATTACTTTTTATATCTTATGTAGTTCTTATTAGAAAAAAACCACTTGTTGCTTATGTTGAATTTAAAAGATTTGAATAAAATACTAATAATAATAAATCGTATTATTTTGGATTCATTAAAAAAAGAATTGAATTACACATATAAAGGAGAGTATCAGCTGTTCAAAAGATTTATCAAAATGAACAATAATAGTAAGTAAAAAATAATATCAGCAATGAAAAAAGAATTACAACCTTTGAATTTTACTAATTTTGTTAATTGGAGGAGATATTCCAAAAAGAACTTCTAGAGATTATATAATCTAAAATACGAATTTGGGAATTTTAAATTTAAGGATGCCAATCAATTTATGATTTTTAAACTTTTGCATATCCTTTAAGTAAAAAAATAGTGGATTGTATTATTTATTTAAGATAATAATAAATAAATGTTATAAAAGATGAATATATAAAAACTTGTGAAAGTATATTAACTTTGAAAATTTGTTCTATGTTCCATAGTTTTGTTTTAAATGATTATTACAACTCTTTTTTATGCGAATAAAAAATTTCTAATATAATGAAAGCAGAAATAATTGCTCAGTAGAAAACATTATCAAGATCGAATATTTTATTAGATAACTCTGTATTAGTAGTTATAAGTATGGTTAAACAATTAGGATAAATATTAAACAAAAACAAGAGTTAATTAGCAAATTATTTTGGGTTTTCTTTAATGGATTTTAATTAAATTAATAGTATAAGAGAATTGATGCCATAACATTTTGGCTATTAACATGATGGTTTTCTATAATAGTATATTACAGAAGCAAAGACAGATCTAGTGTTTAGAGACAGTATAACATTTGCAAAAGGTAAAAATGGATTTATAATACCCTAATATCTTAATATTTATAACAATTACAATATCTTTGATGATTTTACTATAATTGGTAGTCTGACAAAAATACAAGAATCTCATAATTATCTATTATTTGATGAGTTTGGTAAATGTATTGGTATCACTGAAGAGATGAATAATTTATTGATACCAAAAGAAAACCAAGAATTTTTCTTAAAAAACATTGAGCTATTTTATATCTATATGTTTCTTCCACATATACATATGTATGTTAATGATATGCTTTATAATAACAACAGTAAAGAAGGAGGATTTTTATAAAAATCAGTTATTCTTTATGTTTATCAGGATCTAATTTAATTATACAAAATCCATGAATCTATTTTTTCAACATATTAAGCTTAATCTTTAAAGTAAATAGAGTAAACAAAGACGTAGACCTAATTTGAATATCTAAATTCCATGATTAGTAGTCCTAGAAATGGAATAAATTAGAGATTGATTACTGATTTAAAGTCATATTAAAACTATAATTAAGATGAAAATATAATCATAGATACAAATAGAGAATCTTAAAATGGTTTAAAATAAGAAAGAAAAAGTGTTTTAACTAACCTAGAATAATAGAAAGAATAATAAATGATTGAATTTTTAAATGCAATTGATGTAATTCTATATTTATCTTTAGGATTTACAAAAGACCATGTACTTATGCACTGCTAATATACAAATGGTTAGTATAGGGAAAAAAGAACAAAAACAAAATTATTTTATCTTAGATTGCTCTGATTTTATTGATAAAGGCAATCTTAAAGAAGATGAAAAGAACCATATAAAAACATAATAAAGTTAATTGTGTAATTTAAATATTAGGAATTGTACTCGAAGACCAAGTTAAATCATTTAATCTTAATCAAATAATAAGAGTCCTGAATAGTAGATGGACTCATCAATAATAAGTCCTATAGGATCTTAAATACATTAATAAAGCATTCTAGATTAAATTTCTAAGTCAAAATAAATCTTGAGTTATATTAAGGAAAAAAGAAATAATTAAAAAGATATGATAGGTTAAGTAGAATCAGAGAGTCTTCATGATGACATGATTAGCAATGATTTTAACTAGATTATGTAAAGAAATAATGAATTTAAATCTAATTAAGGACAATTACTTAAATCATAATCAAGTGGTAAATCTGGTTAATCTGGATAAACAGCGATTGAAATAGTCAATAAATTTAAAACTTAAACTTCTCTAATCTCTAGTCTAGCAATTATATCTATCTTAAAATTAATAATAATCATATTGTTTATAGTATTCATGTCAATTAACTTAACTTAAGTCATAACCTTTAATAATCAAGCAAAAAATTTTCTATCTGATATCAATTTACCTATCAATTTTAACAAATATTTCTTAAATGTATTTACACATTCTTGGATAATCTTAATGTAAAAAATGAATATTTTAAATGCAAGCCAATTTATTGATAACTAACTCTAAGACTAAAGAGTAAGTATGTAAAGCACATTTTAGAATCTGACAATTATGTATGGAAGTTTTATAACACTAGAAAAAAGTCATTATTTAGATGAAATTTAAATAGTTCATTTAGATGAAAATCTATAAGTAGAAGACATAGAATTTACTGGTTATTTGTATTACCTTGAATAGGTAGGTTTTAGATTAATGTATAGTGATAATGAATAAAATTATTTAAGTAATCTTTTAAAATACAGGATAAATTTTGAGAATATTGTCATAAACAATGATAAGGTTATTATTTCATTGAATCAATTCTATTAAGTTTAATAAGATGGTAAGATATCAACATTTTTTAATTTAATTATAGTTTAATTAATAGTGATTGGGATTGTAATAATATCATAATAATTTTTTTGGCGAAAAACAGAGTTATATTGTTAAAGAATTTTGATGTTATCAAATCGATTGAGTGAAAAAGCAGCAGAAACATAAATTAGTAAATTTAAAATCATAATTCCAGTAATAAGGTAATTATATGGTTAATTTGGTTATAAATAGAGAAATTGTTATAAGCTTTGTTATACTGAAACATCATTAAATAAAACAAATTAGAGATAAGTAACAAAAATGAAATCAAAAGAATCCATTTCCCATCAAAATAATTAAAAAATTGTTGAAACTTAAATGAAATAATCTTCATAATCAACAATTCCTTTAAACTCTAGAATACAAAAACCCTCTATCAAACTAATGATTAAAAGTATTACAGTATTATTCTTTGTTATCATTATTACATTGTATTTTATTGGATGTTTTCTTATATTTAAGGATTAAACCTTATAATTATCACCTGCTCAAGAGTTAGCTATGGATTATATCTCATTTTATATTGATTTTGAAAATACTATTGCAATTTCATTAATAATAAAATCAGAATTTTAGATTTATAATTTCATGAAAGAGATGATTCCATATTATTCAAAAACAATCAATACATATTTAAAGTAATTAAATACAATTAATCATTTACTGAAAGTTTATAAATTTGATCATAGCAATTTAACTAATATCTATAATCATATTATACAATCTGATGCTATAAATGGAGATGATGAAACATTTATATTAAACTTATATAATGGAGATTTTTGCTAGCTATTTTAATCCAAAATGGCATTTTGCAATAGAGATTTAAGTAAAATCGATTTTGAATATTAATTTGGATAATATTCAAATAAAGATAATAATTCAGAATATCTCAGTAAGGGAATTATTGGCATGGTAAGTAAAATGGATAATTTCTTAAGTTAATATTATGAAACTGAAATTCTAACAGGATAACCAGTTTATGACTTTGCATTATTGAATTATTAAATCAACACATAGGATTTTAATAACATTATTATATAACATTATCTTGACACTTATATAGGATTTGAAGCATTTATTGCTAAGATGTAAGAATGCTTAATTAATGTGATTGAAGAATAGCAAAACTAATACAATATTTATTAGATAGCAGTTGGTTTAATTTTTACTGTCTTTCTTATATCTTCATCAGTTTATATAGTAGTGAAAGTGAATTTAAGATTGATTTATATTAGATTGTTAATAACTTTGTTGCCAATTGAAATTATGCTTGACATCTATACAATATCTTTGTTGAAACTTTTAAAATGAACTATATATAAATCTATGTCTTTATAATTATTATTGACATTTGATATAATAATATAAAATATTCAAAATAGTTAATTTATATAAAGAATCAAAAAATTACATTTCTTGTTGATTCATGATAAATCGATCAATCATTGATTATAAATGATCCTTATATTTTAACTTATGATATATGGGAAAGACTGATTCTATCATAATTAAAAATTATTGTCATATAAATAAATTATTTAATTAATATCTTTCATTGTAATTTTCTTAGTAAGGTTAATGTATGTTATTCTGTTAAGACTTCAATAGGTAAATTTGTAAGAATTAACCTAAGTAAGATCAATCTTTGATTTGAGTTATATATCCTAAATCCATAAAAAGTAAGGAAAATAACTATTAATAAAAATCCAGTTATTAAATAATAGGTATAGGATAAATACAGATTATCATCAGTTATTTTATTGATAGCTTACATCAATTTATCAAGAAACAAATTTGTTCCATCTGTTGTATCTAAGAAATGCTCCATTATAGCAGTTGTAAAATCTTTAGAAATTAGGATATCTTTGGTTACATTTTTATCTGGAAAATATTCAGTATTATTAATTTCAAATTAATAGTTTTATTTGAAAAATGTGTCTAATTTGCTTACAATTCCTTGTATACCTTTACTTAGATACTCTCTGTTATCATCCTAGATATCTGGAATTCCATAAAGAGAATTAAAATTTGTAATATTATCATAATTACAAAATGGTACATCAGAACCAATTTCCAAACAAAAGTCTCCTTAGTATAAAGAAAGCAATGTGGCTGCATCTTCACTTGTTATTTTATTTGACTTAATGATATTCTCATAAATTTAAGTAATATTTTCATAATAGACTGAATATAAGGAGATAAAAATTTTAATAATTTTTCTTTAATCTCTAAACTTATCAATTTCCTTACTTGTGTATATTTTCATATCTACTAATTTATCATATAAAAGCGGTTAGGATTTAGTAATTAATGCTGTACTAACTACTATATCTAATTAAGATGTAAATCTTATAAAGCTTAAAGTCAACTATTGAGTAGGTAATAAATCATTTTATTATTGTTTGAATAATAAAAATCCACCCAAAAGATAAATTAAAAAAATAATAAATGTTATCATTGTTAAAATGGTAGCTTTTAAAATTGTAGTGTTTGGATTATTAATTTTAGAATTAAGCACAACATTGAAATTTTTTTTGAGATTCTTTTGTCTTTCTTCAAATCTTTGATTAATTCTTAACTATTAACTAATTTATGAACTTTGATAATCTTTTAAAATTCTAGATTAACTTTGAACAGTATCTATTCCTAATTCATTTAAAGGAAAAAATAATAATTTATAAAAATTTTATTTCTTCCAACTCTAATTACCAGAAAATGATTTCAAGGTTTCAATTACAAGAGTAAATCTTAATATCATTTCTTATGCTTGAGTATATTAGAGTCTTCCTGCTAGAATTATGATTTATTAACAATATTATTCAATTTATTTCCAGTAAATCAATTATGATACTACTATAATGAGTAAGAAAACAATTTCTAAAATTATTTATGTTCCAAATTCTTAAATATTATCATCTTATTATTTGAAATAAACTTCATTTAATGAATCAATTAATTACGAATTCATCACTACTACGTTTTTAAGATTGTATCTCAACATTAATAGATTATCTAAATAATTTCTATCAATTATTTTAATTAATTTTGTAACATCATATTTAAGAGCTTCAAATAATGTATCTGAAACAGCAGAAATTAAATTGATAAAATATGTATATGTTACATTTTCATTTGATTAATAAAGAAAATCCAAATTGATATAGCTTAGCATTCCTGATTCCTCAATCCCTATAAAAATATCATACATTTTATTTAAATCAATAAACACTATATTAGCTAAATCATTCATTTCTGAAATTGTTGACCTTATTACAAAATCACTGCTTTCTATAATATCAAGTGTATTAAATACAAGACTCCAAGTGTAAGTAAAGATTTTAAAAAAATAACGATTAAATAATGTAGGTCCATTAATATTGGCTAACGTTGATTAAGTTTAGTGTGTATAAGTCTGTAATTTTATCAAATGAGCTATGATATAAACTATAATTATAATCATTATTAAAATATTAATAATAGCTAGCTTTTTTAGACTATCTGTCATTTATGTATTTGACTAAAACTGTTTAATAGTTGTAATTGCTGAAACACCAGAAGTTCCAGATGTAATACTAGATTTTGACTTTTTTGCATCTCTATCCATATCTTCCATTTTTATATTTAATTTATTATTTTGATAGATTTCCATGATATTGTGACTTTTTTAATTTTACTCTTTACTATTACTTTTTATTCGCGAAGAATCTGGATTTTCTATTTCTTGATTAACATCTTAATTTATATATTCTAATTAGTTTTGAAGTTCTGTGAAATCTTTTTCAATCAATTCTTACATTTATTATTATTTTGAAGATGGACTAATAAAGTTAATTCTTTATGATAATGGTCCATAGCTAACACTATCTCTTGCAGATTCCATTCCTAAAATATCAAGGTATTATTATTATGATTTTAATTCATATTTACTGATAAGTCGCTAAATGAAAGGTTAGGATGGCTTTAAAATATTTGGAGTAACCTCTTCTTTCTCAACATCAATTATCTCAAGATTACTTTGGTTTAAATCTGGAGTATAAAAAACTAAAAATGAAGATCAAAGACAACATACGTTTGTTTGTTGTTTAAATTGACATGGTGTATTAATTATTAATTAATGATTCATTTGTCTTAAGCAAATCATCTGCTTTTTTTAGATCATTAATCTCTAAAATAAAATAACATTTCCTAGACATTTTTTTGCCTATTATTTTATATGTAATATTAGTTTTTCCAGTAAAATGAGATCTATTTTTAGCCTATAATACTAAATATGATTACTTCTAAAGTTTATAGAATATTTTATAGTTAATTTCCTAATTAAGCATTGTAAATAGGTAGAGATGATAATAATTGTTATCCTTTAAATTTTTTCTTTTCTCCAATACCTCTTCCTAATTGTTCATATATTTATATTTCTGCTCTCTCTTTCTCTAAAGAAATGTATGATGTTCTTGATTTTAATAGACTATTTTCATTAAAACAAGAATTCAATTTTGTTGAATAATATTAAATCTTTTATGAATTTTCCATTAAATCTTTATTATTTGCATATTTCCAAATTTTTAAATATCTCTCTTATTAACCATAAATAACTTCTTTTCCATAATTGCTCTTAAATTCATTTAATAGATCCATAATATTAGAAATTATCAAAAATATGTTTAATTATTCAACATTTTCTTTTGAAATTTTAAAATTCTAATCTTCAGAATTAATAATTGTATAAAAAAAATTATCTGTCATTCCAATTAAAAAACCATCTTCATTAAAAATAATATAATCAGATGTTTTTTTAAATTCTGAAAGACAACCAATTAATACATAATCATCCAATTCACTAAAGTTGTTATCTAATTTTAATTAGTAGGAACTTAAGACTCCTTCCTTTTTTAAACCAAATACTTAATTAAAAGTTAAAAAAAATGAAGATCTAGCTGTTTGTAAATAATTTAACAATAATTTATCATGTTATTCAGCAAAAAACGAAGGCATTAAACTTGAGATATTATCAATCTCAAATATTTCATTTTCAGTGTAACCAAAGAATTATTAAATTAATTTTTTATCTTTATTAATAATCTTCCCTCTATTTTTAACTAGACTAATCATTATTAAGACAGCCTTCTCCTATATAAATGCTAAATTAGTAATTGCATCTTCTTATAAAGTATGCTCTATATTATAAACTTCAGTAATTGCAGTTTCACATATCTATGAACTATAATAGTCATTCATTATGGAACTGCAAAATATTGAAAATAGTTTTAGATTTTAAACATTATTATTTATTTATAGATGATCCAAATTATTAATATCGAACGAACAATATTTCTTAATTGTATATGTTAATTTATGAATTTTTTAACTTTAAGCTATGGCTAATTTTTCAACTTCATAAATGGAATTGAATCCTTTTATTTATTTAGTCCAAAAATTTATTTTATCACTTAAAATTTCAATTAGAGAAGGAATAAACTAATCTTAAAATCTCATTGTTTCAAATATTTCATGAATACTTAATTATCTTTCAGATTGTACTTGCTTTCCTACTTAAAACATTTAAATATTTTCTTATTATTGAGTTTTAATTAAATCTTATAAATGTATACTCATTTAATAACGAATGTAAATAAAATAATAAGATTAAATCTACTTCTAACTTTAGTATCTTTTTAATTCTGTATATGCCAAAAGTGGTTTTTTACAATATTATGCAACATAACTAATATAAAATAATAATAATTCTTCATAAGATACTCTTTAATCCATTTGAGCTTTTTCTAATTCAGTATTTAATATACAAAAAATTGTTTAATGTGTTCTTTAAATTTAATTATAATCAGTTTTGTATGACTCCTTTAGCCAATGTCTAGTACATACAACCTTATGGGCTTTCCAATATAGATAAAGTTGAAAGAATTCTTTTTATTTTTGATTTTCAATTGTTTATAAATATTTGAAATGCATCTCTTATGTGTAATATATACATGAAAATGAATTCATTTCGAAATCAAAAGTGGATAAGAATTTAGTCTCATAATGCATTTAACTAAAATAGTATGATATACTTCCAAATACTAATATTGTGTAAAGCAATTAATCTTCATGCAAAATGTGTTTATCAGCCATAAAAATATTTATACTAATTATTATAAGTATTGCAAGCAAACTACCATTGGACATATATAACCATTAATTAATTTTTGGTATAAATGGTCTAAAATAATATAACTCAGTTAGTCGTAATATAAATAATAAAAATAGAATTGCTATTTTCACATATTGTATCAAAATATTATCGTCAATAATATATACAATGGCATTTAGAATGTTAAATAGATAATGTATAATTTAGAGTAGATTGTATTTTTATTAAAAATAATGAAAGGGTACAAAAGTGTAGGCTCTTAAAAAGTAATAATACAGGAATACAAAAATAGAAAAGATTAAAACTCCAATTAATCCTAAAATACTTTTGAGATTTATAATAGTATTATGTTAATTTATTTTTGTTTATCCAATTATAATCAACGCAAAAAATAAGAAAAGTATTGGCAATTATAAAGTAGTTACACAAATTTGAAGATAGTGAAATATAAATTTTCTTAATGAATAGTGATTCTTTGGATTGTGGTTATCAAATATTCCAAAAGTAACAAATATTACTATAATTGCTAAATATGAAATCAGTAGTATAATCACCATAGCTAAAGCAATAGGACCAAAATCAATTTAAGATTCAAAGCTATATGGAATAATTAAAGTTGCCTATGCAAATTATTTTAAAAGATAAAGATGACCATCAACATAATTCCATAAATGCCATCCATTCAAAGGTAGCATTAAAGCAAGATATTACAAATTAACAATTAACACATTCATTACTATTAAAAATTCAGATGGTTAACTATTATGTACTAAGTGAGCTAAGCATGATAACTATTCAAATATTATAAATTTCATTAATTAAATGATTAAGAAAGAAGTGAGATTATTATTATTATCTGCTAAAAAGTTTATCGATCAACTTCCTTTATAAAAATAATAAAGGGCATCTTTAAATTTAATGAAAATTGTATAGGAACCTAAACCAGAAGAATAAGCAATCAAAGAAATACAATATTAAATAAATTTTCTGAAATTAACAAATCCAAACATTACTTTCTAATAGATCACTTCAGAGGATGAAGTTAATCCAGAAAGTATTATCTAGAAATTGAATGAGTAATAGGAATAATAGTAAAAGAATGAGGATATTGATTTGAAAAAAGGTACTTATATTTATTAAAATGGAAATTTGATTTAAGGATAAGCTGAAAAAAGAAAGGAAGTGGATTATTCTAATTGGTATGCAGCTAATGTTGATCCAGATGATTTAAAAAAGTATGTATAGCATATTAATTAAGACATAAAGAACTATTAGACAGATAACATTTTAGTGGACCTTATTGGGAAGGGAAGCCAATGCCAAAGTCTATATTAGATGAAGAAAATCCAAATACATTAATGTATAGTGATGAACGTCCAGAAAAAGAACTAAATCCAATCATGAAACAAGAGAAGTAAGGAAAATTTGAAAGAGTGAAAAGATGATTATTTTTTAATATTTAATAAAAAAATGTAAGCACTAATCATTGCTCCTAATAAAGTTTAAATAGGAATTTAAAATTTAAAATTAGATGTTTTTGATGATGGAAAATAACTTTAAAAGGCTGGAGGTTTCAAGAAGATATAAGCCATAAGGGTTTTCTATACAGAAAAATCGTAATTTACTATATTCTATATTCTAGTGTACGTGGATTTGAAATATTTTACAAATTAAATGCTGGTGACCTTTTGAAAGCAGGTCATAATGTTCCAAAAACCAAGAAAGACCTTAAGAATGTTTTAATTGAAATAGGACCAGATGATTATGTAAGTGAAATATTTGGTGCATACTAATCTGCTAAAAAGAATAGGATTATAAATATTACATTTATAACATATCGTGGTAAGGTTTAAACCTTTGGTGGTAAAGGAGATTAGTCATTTGGATTTTGTTTTCCAGGATCTACATTTGGAGCATTCAAAGGAGGGTAAAATCAAAATATTAAATAAATAGTTATAATAAATCAGTAGAGTGGTTAGAGATAGATGTTCTTCCCTTGCCTGATGATTTCAAAAATGAAATGACAAAATTAGGAATATTAAGAATTTAATAATTAAATGGATAACCTGAAAGAACTTAAAGCAATGTTAATAATCCTTCAAACACTCCTGTATAAGGTCCAATTATTATTATTCCAAAGATATAAGTTGCTAAACCAATGATTGGTGTTTCTGCAATAACTGTACCTCAAGTAAATTAATAAAATATTAATTTATAATAATAACAACCATAATAGAATGTTCCATTTTAATAATAATAATATTAATAATGTCCATAATAATATACATAATAATAATATCCATAATATACATAATAATAATAATATCCATAATATACATAATAATAATAAATTCCAAATTAATAAAACCCTTATGTTCCATATAATTAATAACCATAATCCTAGAATCCATATAACAATGTTGGTTATCCTAAGTTTAATTGATTTAATATTTATAAAATAAGAAAAATGTAGGATTTGTTTTGAATTTTATGATATTTATAAAACTCATTTTCTGGCTCTAAGATTAGCTCTAAGTTGGAGGAATTGAGCTTCAGCAGCTTAGGCAGGTCCTTATTTGGAATAACTGGCAAAGACATCAGTGGGATCTCCTCCATATTGATTGAATTCTTCAACTCTTTATTCAACAAAGGTTCTTAATTTGGTTAAGAGTTCAACTTCCTTTCTTCTGGCACCAGTGCTATCACTGTATTCAGTATTGAAGGCATTACACATGTCACTAGCATAGTTAAGTAAATTTTAGTTTCTGATTCTCTTGCTGGTGGCTGAGTTAATGATGTCTTCTTCTTTGGTGATGGTAGCTTATAATTAGGCAATATAAGCTGTTAATTATCCTTAGACGTTGACCAAAAGAGTGATGACATCTTAGACTCTGTTCTTTCTGGCTTAGAAGACTTCAATTTAGGTATTTTCATTATCTGTCAATTATGAAAGAGCAGCTGATAATTTTTCTCTTAATTCATTTAATAATTATCTAATTCTGTTGATATTATCAACACTAACGTTTCCATCACCACTTAATTCAACAAGGACTGATAACAATGGAGCATATTCACCAGCATTACCTGCTTTTGTGGCTTAGAGGAACATGTTGTTGAAATGTTTTGTGACTTAGAGGAATGAAGCTGAAGAATTGGCGAATTCCTATTAATATATTAATTTAAAAATACATTGACTATTTATTCAGCACCATCAATCAAAGACAATGATGTGTTGATGTTTTAAACTTTCTTGTTGAAGTTGGTAGCTCTGTCGTTTCTTCTGGTGGTAATGAACTCAATTTATTCTTCAAGGATTTATTAATAGGTCTTAACTCTGATTAAATCAGCTGTGGCTGAAGCATGAGCAGCTTAAGCTCTTCCCTTGTGTTCAGTAGCTCTAGTTAAAGCATCTACAGCGTCTTAGACTTCCTTCTTTCTGAATCCTAATTCATCTCCACATTCTCTTTATTAGACTGAGTAGATATCGTCATGTTCTGTTTATTCATTTCTGATGGAGAGGATCAAACTGTTAATGTGATCAACCAACAATTGGCCTGGTGATCTTGTTTAGGTTTCAGCAGAAACACACAATAAACCAACTAATACTAAAGCAATGATTTTCATTATTATTAATATTAAAACGGATACTCACATTATTTGCCTTTACGCCATAGTTATACTATTTATTTTAGGAACATTTAGTGTTCTTCACTTATTCCTTGACTTTATTCTTAGTTTATTTCTTTTATTGGGAATCCTCTACTTGATCTTGAGGTTGATATGTTAAGCCTTGATCTATCCTGGATCATTTAAGTTATACTAAAGAATCAATTAAAATAATCAAGGTCTGCTACATGCTAAAGTAAGGACATAACTCAATTATTTAGATAGTCTAAAAATACGTCAAGGAATTTGAAGAAATTATATACCAACGCAAATAACCAAATGTAAACATTATACAATGGTTTGATACATAAGGATAGATATTTTAAACAATGAAGAATCTAAGCAAATTGTAATAAGAATATCATGATTGTCTTAAATAAATACTCTTAATACTTAGAACCAAATGCAATAATGAATTTCTCTTTCAGTAAATATTGTAAGGTAATCAGATCGAATAAAAATATGTTGACTATTTGATAATCAATTTGGATGGTATGTACAATTTAGCAAATAAGCATGTGAAAGAATTAAAGGGTTATTAAAACTTAAAAAGGTGGTATACTTTAGAATTATTTGGTGGTTTAAATGAATTTAGATCTATGATATAATTGAAAAATTAAAATGCAAAGAGAATGATGATTATAAATGGAAAGTCTAAAATTGATTGCATGTATCTGATCAATCAATCAATTGATTAACCAAATAACACAGTTCTTTTTTGTAATCCAAATGGTGGATTCTATGAATATATGTTTTATGATGTAAGATGAATCACTATTTATAGTGTAATTGGTTTAGATTCTATGAAAACAATAAAATTAATGTGATAGTATGGAATTATAGATAATATGGTTAAAGTACTGGTCAAATCAATCCAAAAGCACTCCTTTCAGATGCAAATACAATTGTCAATTATTTTAGGGAACACTTCAATATAATGAGGTTTGGGATCTAAGGATATTCATTAGGTGGATCAATTGCTGGTGAAGTGGCTTTGTTAAACAATCTAGATTTTTTGATTGTTGATCGGACATTTTCATCTATCGGATAAGTAGCTTCAAAGTGTTTTAATAGTCGTATAAGGATGGTACTTAATATTGTAACTGATTGGGATAAACCTTAATATATGAATTATTGGAATTATAAAGGACATAAATTGATTGTGTAAGATTCAAAGGATGAAGTAATACCTTATGTAGCTTAATTATAAGTAGCAGTAGCAAAAGAGTGGTTTAGTCCTTATAAGGAGAAATATTTTAATAAGATTACATCTATGTTAGATTAAGAGTCAGCTAGTTTTTAGAAATTCTTCAATTAAAATATTCTCAATAATTAATAAATGAAAATTCTATATAATAGTTTAAATAGAGTAGTAAATTTAATAGTAAAATTAAATAAATTGGATTAATAAATGGATCTTTTTATATAAAATAGAACATTGATTAATATCAATATTAATTAACATTTGCATAATTAATAAAATTATGTTGAATTGATAACTGCTGAAGAATTGGAAAGATTATAGCCACTTTTATATTCAATGATAGAAATAATGTATTCCTTAAAGTATGGTAATACAGCTTTGATAGAAATATTAATTTATAGTTAAGATAATTTTGAAGAAAAAATTTAATGTTTTTTTGCATGTTGTTTCACTTTTGGAATGCATAACAATCTACATAATTTCATATAATAATATTCATTATATAGGTAAGCCATGACTGAGTTTTTAAATTTATAAGGAAATTAAAATGATTGGGAGAATGTAGATATATATTATTAATAAATTAGTTAAAACTAGATGGATAAATAATATTAGATTAATTCAATAAAATTGTTGATAGATTTTCAGAATATATGGATGATACATAATAGACATATAATCTTAATGAATCTACTGAAAGAGCAGCAAATATTGAAATGAAATTGACATCCCATTATATAACAAAAATTGGACAATTAATTAATGTAGATTGTGGACATAACAATAATTTGACTGAATTAGATTTTGGTCATGTAAAGACATTCTTTTAATAGATAGGAATACAATGAATTGATTATTCTATTTATTATTGTTATTTTATCATTATTTGTATTTCTGTATTCGTTTTTTATTATTAATAATGAAAATCATAATATTGGTTATACTTTTGGTTTGCAATTTAGGTCAACAACCTGAATTTTTACAACAAATAGCTTCAAATAGTTTTGGTCGTTAAATTTTGCAAACTATTCAGCTAGAACTTACATAAGAGTACTTTTCTATCTTTAAATTTTATTAGAAATGCTGCCAGATAAATTTATACTATGTTGAACAAGCTTTTCTATGATTTAAGAGATGAAGATGCACGATCTAGTAAATCTAATGGAGAAAGATAGGCTTAATGTTCTGATCAGTTTTCATTAATTAATTCAATCCAAGAGAAAGCTGTAGTAGCTAAAGCTGATTATGAAAGATAAATTCCAGGTAAATAAGAAGAATTAGCCAATAAATTGAGTTAAGTTGAATAAAAGAATGCTGAAATTCAAAGAAATGATTAATTATATGGAAATTTATCTGAACAAAGAAGAAAAGATCATCAATTATATGAACAAAAAAGAGATGAACTGATTGGTTTAATTAATGGTTTGAAATAAGCATAATAAATCATTAGATAACTATAAACACCACATCCAGGAGGTGCTCTAGTTTAATTAAAAGATCATCATGAATAATTATGTAAATATATATTTAAACCTATTTATAGTGAAGAACTATGCATAGAATTCAGAATTTAAGAGTATAACTTCATTACTCATGGAATTATGTTCTGATGCTAAAATACATTCAGATAATGACAATGTGTAAGTAATTGTAGATATTATCAATGATTTGATTGAAAGCATATATGATGTTTAAAAGAGAGAAATGTATGCTGAAGATTGGGCTGAAAAGTTCTTCTAATAAGACTTGTATGTATTTTTTTATATTTCTTTTTAGAATTCGACTTTAAAAAGAAAATGTTAGATTATCTGGCCAAATAGCTGATGACTAAGCTGCTGCTGAATTTTCTTAATAAAGATTAGAGGATCTTTAATAATAAGTTCTTCTTTAATAAATTATCTATGATAATAAAGAAGTTGAAAGAAAATCATTTGAAGTTGCTTGTAAGGAAGATAATAATGCAGCTGAATAAGCTAGAGTTTCTAGAAATGAATAAATCTAGATTGTACTTTAGTTGTTGGAACTATTTGAAAACAATTTTAATGATAGAACTAGAGCAGCACTTTTGGAAATTGTTGTGTGATGAAACAATAATAATACAATCATAAATTCTATAAGTTAATTATTATAATTTATAGAATCTAAAATATCATTCTTTTTTATTAAGTTGTATTCTGAAACTTCTTATTTTATGTAATATTTACTGATATTTTCAACTAATCCCCAATTTAGATATCTTTTTGGTCATTTATTATTGATTTTTATAATTTCTAATAATTAACTTTCAATAATTATTTAAGTCTATAAAATATTTTACATTATTGACAACTCAATAATGAATTGAGTAAAATAATTAAAATTTGTTGCCTTATTTAATGCTACAATCGTTAAGATCTTTTGTCAAAATACCTTTGTTTTTTTTGTTTTTGGTATTTTTCATGAAAATTTAATGTTAAATATTAAAAAAATTTGATCGTTTTAGTATTCCCACTGATTTTATATAAAGGCAGATAATAATATTACTAATTTATAATTCAAATATATGAACTGTTTTTAATACAAGAATATGAATAATGTAAATTTATAGTTATCATCCTTCTATTTCTAAAATAACAGACAAGAGAAGATCAAACAATTATTAATCAAATCCAATGAAGGTATTCTTATATATATATAGATTAATAATCAATAAAAGTTTATTATAATTTATACAACGACATCACAAAAGATATTGTCAATTTAATATTTTAGAATTTTGAGCTAGATCTGATAAATTCTTTTCAAGCTAAACGACTAATTAACTAGAAATAATTTATTTTTTATTTACTTCATAACTTTTTCACCAGCTTAACTCACACTTACTAAACTCTAATCTAGATTTTCAGCATCTTTTTTTAATTTTCTCTAAAGTTCTTGTTAGGCTTTACGTACAAGTTCACCTGAAATTTTTTCTAATGATTTTTATTCATTTAATTATTAAGTAGATTTGATCAATTACTTAAATTTTAAATCTTTTAATCTCTCTTATCTTTAATAATTTTCAATTAAGTCTTATTATTTTAATTTCATTTTTTCTTTTTTTAAATATTTCTAATTATCTAAATCTTCTTTTCTTTTTTCTGAATAATCTTCAAGTAATTAAAACTTCTTTTACAAACTTTCAACTTTATTAAATTATTAAGATTTGATATTCTTTAAACTTTTTTCAATTTTCTTTATTCTCAATTTTTCTTCTTTGACCCTCATTAATTCTTCTTTTTCTTTTGATTATCTTAAAGCTATTGTAATAAAGATCATACATTTTACCTTTTAAATCCTCTTCTTTATGAGCTAATTTCTAAACAATTGACTGCATCAATGATTCTTCTTTTTATTAAGTTTTAAGTTTATATTATCTTAATTTTTCTTCATGCAAAGTACTTCTCATAGTTAATCTTTCCAATTTAGATTCCCATATCTGTCTATCTTTGTTTTAAGAACTCTCGACCCATTTCAATTCAATTTAATTCATAGTTGAAGCTAAATGTAGATTGTATTCTTTATCTTAAATTTATTTTCTTTGTTAAATAATATGTCTTCTTTCTTAATATTTTCTTTCTTATTCTTCTAATTCTTTCTTTTATTATAATTCATCTTCTTCTAATTTCTTACGACTTATTTATAGATATAAATGAATTACATTTTCTCAAATTTTTCAGCTTACTTTTATTTATCTTCAAGTTATTTTCTTTATTTTTCTTTTTCTTTTTCTTTTATTTCATTAAACTTTTTCTATGCTTATCGTTTTAATTCTTTCTTTTTAATTTCTTTTTAATGTGCTATTCTTTATTATAATTCCTCAATTTTTTTTTCTCTTTCAATCATATCATGTTATAACTTTTATCTTTTTTTTTCATTTTCTAATTAATGTTGTACTTCTTTAGCTTTCACTTACAATTATTTTTTATGTTTTGTAATTTCCTTTTCTAATTGTTATTCTAACACAAGAATAGGATCTTCATCATCAAAAGAAAGATAGGAATTATCTTTCTCTTCATTATTTATATTACTCATCTTCTTATTGTAAGTCTCAATCAAATCATTCACTAATCTTAAATAATTACAATTTCATACTCCTCATCTTTTTAATAACTCTTCTCCAGATGTAGGTTTGTGATGGCTTTTTATTTCTTGATAATCACTTTACGCATCTTGCTTATTTCTTACAAAGCACCTATTTTAATCCATTTTCCGTTTTACTTTCTGTCTTTTTCATATAATGATCATATCTCATTTTTTGAACGTTTTCACTTAAACCTGGTTCTGCAAACTCTTCAAAAGTTCTAAATCCTAACATTTTTAAACAATTACTTAAATTAAAATATTTGAGGATCATAACCTAAAGCAAGACAAGCTTCCCTTGTTTTTGGAGAATCTGGCTTTATCGTAAAAGTCTTGCGAGTATGCGAAAACACTATGCCTCTCCTAGTATTACGATGAGATTAATCTAGCATATTTTCTAGTATCATTTATTTTGATATTTTTTATTTTAATCAACTATTCAATATAGTTATTCTAAATGGAGTATTCTAAATAATCTATATCTTTATATGGATTTTTTTTTATTAATTCAAATTCATTATTGTATTTGCGTAAGTATTATTGATTGATATCAATTCAGAATTGTATATAATATATATAGATAATAATTTCTATAAAAAATAGAAGAAATTAACTCATTTAAAATTAATACTATTTTACAATTTTCATAAAATAAGAGATCAAATTTTTTATTATTGTACATTTTACTAAATGTTAAAAATTTCTTGTGCTATTTGTAAGAAAAATACTAAAAGTGTTTATTTTTTCATTAACCAGATAAAAAAAAATAATTCAATCTGAATTAATCATCTTCATCAATTTATTTAAATTCACTCTGTGATACCAGCTAAATATTTTATTTTATATATATAATAATTACAATTATAATTTTAATGTTTATAAAAATAATGTTAAATTTAATTTTGGAATATAATTCATTATAATATTAAATGTATTATCAAACACGAAAGGCTTATAGTCTAAGCAAAGTTTATTATATAATTTAGTTGTTCAAACTGAGTATTATTGATTTCAGAAATCTACTATTTTATACTATAAAGATCTAGTTGTGAGAAGGTTTCTTATTAATTATATTTTTTATGGTTTTTAAATTTTGTTTGATGACTTCTTATTTTATAGAAAGACTTTTTATTTGTACTTTCGTGAATTTTCTACTATATAAATGATTTATTGGAATAAGACTAGAATAAAATCATTATTTTATTACTTTGCAGGAATCTAGCAATTTATCATAATCACATTTAAATTATGTACATCTTTCTACACTGGCCTATTATATTTACTCACAATGTTTCCATTTATTAACACATTTCTAATTTATAACTTAGCAATTATGATTGTGTTCACACTTCTCTATTATCAATAAAGATGTACAATTTGAAGTTGCACTAACAATTTATAATAAGAGTACTATCCAAAAAATTAAATACATTATAGATTTTTTGTTGTTCATTCTCTATTAATAATAGTATCATTCTATATATAAATATTCATATGGAATTATGGTATAAAAACAAAGAAAAACTAGTTATTCAAATAATTAAAAATGAATAAAAATTTAAATAGTTCTTAAACAAATGTTAAATTATTAATCCTTTTTAATCAGTTAATTAAACATCGACTTTGGTTTCTTCAATTAAGATTATTTAATTGTCTTCAAGATCATATGTATTAATTAGATTGGCTTAAGAGATTAAATTTCTAAATTATTATTATTATTATTATTAACTGGATTTTCAATGCTCAATAATTACTATTACAATTAATCTATTTATTATTATTATTATTTAAGTTTCTAAAGTATTTATAATTATATAATATACTAATGTTAATAACATTTTTTATTTGAAATAATATAAAATATCTTTATTGACTAATTCTGGTCTAAGTGCCATTATAATATCAATTACTTATCTATCAATGATGATAAAGTTAATCTACTTTATCATCATTGATAGAGGTATTTATTGAATTTAGCGAATAAAGTGATAGTAATAACACTTCTATAATATTTATTTTACACATTACTATAACACTTTATTCAATTATTGACATAAAAATTGGTAGTAAATTCATAATAAAATATTCAACAATTTTTATTATTATTATAAATTAATTTAGCGATAATAATTAGCAATTATTACATCATATATAAAATATCAATCTAATTACAATTTATCCATTTCAGAGTAACTCTTTTAAACTGACTTTTATGGTGATGGTTATACTACTTCAATTAAATATTAAGGTTATAATAAATTATCTTTCTTTATTTATGGACTAGTAAATCAATAATAAAATACTTTTTATTTACACAATAACAAAATTAAATTATCTAGTATTCAAATAATCCCACACAAACTTACTCATTGTTTATATCCTTTTTTAAATAGCATTCAATGGGATCATTAATTTAAGCTTCCAAATTTTCTCTTAGTTATTTTGTTTTTATTGGGGAAGCTGATTCAGTGAACAGAAAGTGTCCTAATTCAAACTAATCAGAATTTTATTATTATTTACATCCTCATTTTGTTTAATTTTATAAAGTGTATATTTAATTGTATAAATATCTGATGAAATTGCAAATCCCATTAAAGAACCAAGAAAATCATTAAGCTATAAGGATTTGGATTCTCCCAAATATTTTTATTCATTAAATGCTTTCAATTAAAAATGAGGTGGATTATTATTATTGTTACTAAACTTTGAAAACAACCTTAATTATAATGGAATTATAAATAAGAATTTGTTTTATTTACATACTTATTTGAGAAAATTCAAGTTTTAATATTTTGATCCTTCAAATCCTTTACCCAAGATATTTTAAATTTATTGAGTTATAGGATCTTAATTAGTTTATAATTTTGATTTATGAAATCTCTACATAATTTTTAAATCAGATTTATGATTCTAATAATCTTATTGATGTTTCTAAGAATTAATGACCGATGGTAGTGTATATATTCTTATTGCTAAACTTTTATTTTCATTATTTATTGTATTTAAGTACATATTGACCTTAGAACTTCTATTAATTGAACGTGTTGTTGATTATGCACCATTCATTGATTTATTATTACTATTTAATAGTTTTAACATCAAATTCTTGTCTATTCTAGATTTTTCTATATTTTATTCTTGAGTATAGAATTGTTGAGTTAATTTCATCTATTCATGTTTATGCTTTAATTTTTTAATTACCACATCTGAATTCAATTGCAATGGCTAGAAGTATTAATTTATACAAAATACTTATGAAAGTATCTCTTTAAGTTTGTTCTAATGAAATTAAAATTATCTCTCTTGATTCTTTTCATGTATAACATCTTTGATTAAATATGTACTTTTCATATATAATTTAATTTATATTACTATTAATATATTTTATAAATAAAGTACAATCTTAAATTGAATATAAATTAATAAGGATTTATAAAAAACAATCAGTTATTTATTCTTAATCAGATTCTTAACCTTCCAATAGATTTGATATTAAAAACTAGATTTGATTTCTTTATAATAAACATTATATAATTTATATATGTGTTAAAATATGTAATTAAGTAACATTTACTTGTCCATATCATATAAGAAATATCATTCATTAATTCAATACTCACATCTAATTTGATTAGAAATCTATTTCCTTTTTTCACTGAATAAGTAAAATATAAAATAATATTGAATTTTCTATTAATTTTCTAACTATTTAATTCATTGTATTTTAATTTTGATAATATTCCTTAATCTAAACAACGATTTTCTGTTTTAAAACTTGATATTTAATAATATTATTATAAGTAAAATAGTCAAATTATATTAGAATGCCATCAAAAATTAGGAATTTATAGCACTAAAAATAATAGTATAAAAAGTACTAAATTAATTTTAAATATCTACTTTTCTTAGGTAAAATGAAATTTGATGTGGGATACTAAAACAAATTGTATTATTGTATGCAATCTTAGTTTATGCAGATTCATGTATTTATTAATTGATAATGATAATAATTAATTAATGAGTAGTTTAGTTAAAAATCAGTCTTCAACAAAGATTAACTTTAAGTAGTTAATTAAGAAACTGTTAATGAAAATGAATAGAGAATTAGATAAAAATTAGGATGAAGCTGCATATCATATAAATCGAGGTGCTTTAGTTTGTTTTACTACTTTATGCAACACTTTGAGTATAAATAATAGAGTGATGTAAGTCTTGATATTCTAATTAGTGAAGTTAATTTATAAGGATGCAACATTAATGTATATTACGCAATTGAGATTAGTGGGTTAATATAAAAGAATACAAATATATAAATATTAAACTTAGGAAGTTGTTTGATAAATTCGTTTGGACTCAGTTGTATATTCAAAGCAGTATGAATATTATATAATTAAACCAGTTGATAGATCATTCAGGATTGAAGATTCTAAATTTGTTTAACAATTAAGCATTCACAATTGCAATAGTTTAAGATTTTTGTAGATATGTTTTATGTGGAAAGAATTAGTTATAAGAGATAAATTTATCTCATTGCAACATTCAAAATACTTTGTTAGCTTAAATAATGGATAAAACTCACCATTTAAGTTCTTTAAGGTATAAAATACAGTATATAATTTAGACGTTTAAAATTATCCTTAATGAGTTTAAATTCTGAAGGAATCATAGCTTTATCAAGTATGATGCTAAATTATACAGGAAAACTTAATTTAGATTATTTGGATATTTCATACAATTAAATAAAAAATGATGGGATTGAATTATTAGCTAAAGGGTTATTTATGTCAGTTAGACAAATTAGAATAAAATCATTGAATTTAAATGGAAATCATATATCTTAAACAGAATTCTTGGAATAAATTATTTTGAAAATGCAATTAGAAGAATTACATTTAGCTCATAATCAACTAATTGAATTTTAAAATTAATAAGTTCTTAATTTGAAATTATTAAGAGTAGATTTATCTTATAATAGAATTGAAGAAATACCTAATAACTTTTTCCTTAATGTTTTTTACTTAAATCTTTCTAGTAATTTAATTAATACAGAAGGAGCATATTAAATAAGTTAAGTATTGAGTTCTAACAAAGTTAAATGGATGTATTTAGATTTAACTAATAATTAAATTAAAACAAAAGGATTTATATCTATAATTTATGCATTGATTGAAAATACAAGTTTAACTAGTTTATCAGTTTCTAAAAATTAAATAACTGGTGAAGGTATTCTAGTCTATATTTTTAATCATGAATAAATTAAGTTACAATATCTAGATCTTTCAAATAATCAATTAAGATATGATTTAGTATATGCTTTGATATCAATGATGAAGGAATCAAGATTGAAATCTTTAATCTTATCATAACTATTTAATGATGAAAATGAAATTTAAAGTGGTAAATAAGACTGTTTTGAAATTAAATGTACCAACTTAAAGGAATTAGATTTCAGTTATAATCCATAAATCATGTTACCCATATTAGAATCACTAAGTAAATAATATAATAGACTTGAATATCTCAATTTGAATGCTTGTGGTTTGAATCATTATATCTTAATTGAAAAATTGAGTATTGTTATTGAAAAAACTTATACATTAACTACACTTTAAATTGCTTAAAATCATTTAGGTGCTTTAAATCAATAATCCTTAGATTAATTAAGTAGTTCTTTAAGTAAAAATTCAACATTATTGAATTTAAATTTATCAAGTAATAAATTAAAAGATTCTATTTAATTTCTAATAAATGGATTATAAAATTGTTGCTCTTTAAGAAATTTAAATATTAGCAATAATTTAATTGATGAAAATGAGATGATAGTTAAGAAATTACCATTAATATTTAAGAATAGAAGTTTATAAATTGTGGACTTATCAAATAATTGGATTCATGGTAAAACTCTTTAAAATATTAAATTATGTATATAAAAGATGCATTCATAATTTCCACAATTAATACTAAATAATTTAAAACTCACAGCAGATGATTTATTAATATTATCAGATATTATATCAGATATATCATCATTCAAAGTATTAGATATAAGTATTAATCATTCAATTGATTATATGAATAATTTTACAGCATTATTGGATCATAAGGAAGTAAAATCATTGACAATTAATAAGATATAATGTAGATTAGAATCTTATTAATTTTTATAATAAATAATAAAACAAAATAAAAATTCATTAAAAGTGATTGAAGTCTCTAATACTCTTATATCACAAAATTATTTACTTACTCTTCTTAATGGAATGATTAATACTAGAAACTTGAAATCTTTTATTCTCGAATATTAACTAATAGAATCAATGGAGATTCTTGATGCTTTTTCAACTTTGATTAAAATTAAAGCATTAGATAACTTATAACATTTAATTATTAAGAAATCTACATTATCATTTGAGTTTTTTGTAGTTTTGAAATAACTACTATAATAGACTGAATAATTATAAGAATTGGACATAAGTGAAAATAGAATAAATTAATAGAAATTTGAAATACTATGTGAAGGAATATCTATCAATAAAAGTTTAATAATTTTGAATCTATCAAATATTAAATTAGATGATTGTAAATGTAGATTATTAATAGAATCATTATATTAAAATAGGACAATATAATATATTGAATTGTCAAGAAATAATTTAACTTAATAAAGCTATTATAATTTTTTTGAAGTTTTTAATAATAATATTTCTTAATTATAAAAATTAAAATTTTCTAAAACTAAAAAATAATCAATTATTAGAGTACATCCTGAATATAAATATGATTTTCTAATAAATTTTAATTTATCTGAAAAATCAATTTTTCTATTTTGTAATCTAATTTAACTTGATTTATCTAGAATTAAATATTAATTAGGATGTTTAAAATAATTAATTAATAGAATTAAGCCAGACTAAATATTTTAAAATGTAATAGTTGTAATATTTAATGAATGTCAATTTGAGGATGAGCATTGTGAACTATTATTAGAATTATTAATTAATTAATTTAAATTATAAGAATTATCTTTGGCAACAAATAATATAACTTCAAAAGGATTTAATACATTAATGAATTTTATATTGGAAAATAAAAGCCATATAAGAAAGTTAGTTGTTTCAAAGTAAAAATTTAGTAATTAATTTAGTAATTGCATAAATTCTAATATTCTCTCTAAGCGATGTCTACAAAAACTGACACACTTTAATATTTTAATTATTGATAATAATAAGGCTTTAGGAAATTAAGATTTAATAGAATTTTTTAAAATAAATCCAGGGATATACATCTATAATACATGGACTTAAGTGACAGAAGAATTGGCGTTTTAGATAATAGAATAATATATTTAATATAGCAAATATTATAATATAAAGATCACACCATTTTATTTAAAAAACTTAATAATTAGAGATTCCAATTTGACTGATAACTTTTTGATATGGTTTGGTACAAAATACTTTCATTTTTAATATTTGGAAGTTATTGATTTTTCTGGAAGTACTAAATATAGTACAAGTGTTGGAAAGATGCATATGTATATTAGTATGATAAATGAATAATTCATGAATTACAATCTTATAGATGGGAAGATAGATAATGAATAGAGAGTAATTAATATTTTTGATGATGGTATATTATAATGTTCATTATTAAAATTGAAGAACTATTTCTTAAGGAATGGAAGTAATGGAAAATGGTTATTTCAATTGATAAACACAAATTAATATTAATATACTGAATTTAAGTTAAGTAGTTCTTTATATAGATTTTTAAGGCAAAATAAAATGTAAATTAAAACATATTGTTTTATTTAATTATTTTTAGTTCCTATATAGGCATTATTAAGTGCTATATTAGGATTCTACTTAGATCATATAGTGGATCCCATATAAGTTAATATCAATTGTAATGATATGAATCCTTGCTATTTTACTAGCTTTAATATTTATATAGCAGGAATCAGTATAGTTTATTTTATCATCACACTTTATGTTTAGGGATTGAGTTTGTACGTTGCAATTAAAATCAGAGTAAAGGCGATTCCTGATTATTGTATCAGAACTTTCGAAGAAAAATAATCTTAAATGTATAGATATCCTTTAAGGCATGAGTTAATGCTATTTTTGATGCAATTTTTTATAGAAACAGATTATTATTTTGAATTTGAAGTTATGGGATTTTGTGGTAGTTTTATAAATTTCTTATAGTAACAAAATATTCAACCTGAGTTAAGATTTAAATTTTTTGTTCTTTTATTTGCTTTATCATCAATTACAATAATAAAATTCATAATTGTTAATTATACAAATTATCATAATATGTATAATCTATTTAAAAACTTGGATGCAGATTAAGCAACATTTTTTTCACATATTTGGAAGATGAGTGAGAAGAATTATGTATTAGAACGTGTATTAAGATAGTTTTGTCCTTAAATTGGAATTTAAGTTAAAAAATATCTATTAAATAGTAGATAAATTTCTGAATTTGCATTAGCTTTACTAATCTATTTCCCATCATTTATTTGTATAACAATCTATTTCAGTTTATCCACTTAATATTTTGAATCATAATATGAATCTGTTATTATTCCGTCTGCATACATCCTATTTTTAATTGGATAAATAAGAGTAGTTTTTGGATTCTTTTTTCATTTAAATATTGCACTTACTTCAAGACCACCATAAGTAAATGGATTTGACTTGAATCATACTTTACTATAACGAAAATATTAGTAATTTTATAAAGAACAAGAAAGATACAAAACTTAAGATGTACATCAAGAAACTAATCTAATTAGTTGTGCAAATAGTAGGAAGTGGAAGAATGAAAAGAAGTTTTTTATAAAATAAAATAAAATTGAGTTTTGAATTAATATGTATTTATTATATTAATTATAAAAAAACGATATGTTGATTTTTTTCTTAGCTTTAACCATAAATTGTTTACAGACCTCTTTAACAACGAAGTTAACTTAATTAGGAGTAACAAACATGGGAAGATCTATAATATTATTATCTTAATTAGATTAAACAAACACCAATGAATTAATGCAAGCACTTAATCAGATAAAGAATAATATTTTAGTAATTAATCATTTCAAATTATTAGGATAAAATTGAATCAGAAACTAAGTCATATACTACATATACAAATAGACAATAGAGTGATATTGAATATTATGAACATAGAATAAATGATTTATAAGTAGAATTAGCAACATTATAAGTTGAAATAAGAAGATTAGATAGATCTATTACATTTTAAGAAACAGATATTATCTCTAAAAAGTAAGAAGTATAAAATATGGTAAACTCTAAATAATCATTGATTGATTGGTAAATAAAGGAAGATTAAGTTTATACTAATTAATAAAATTCATATAATAAGGCTTTAAGTTCTATTGATACAGCAATTGATCTATTGGAAAAAGGAAAATGTATAAAATATTAAATAATTATTAGAATCAAACTTTATTGAGGAGCATTCTGATACTTTTAGTGTTGTTGGTGAAGAATTATAAAGTAATTTGGAACCAGAATATTAATAAATTGCATTGACTTTTTCTTAAATATCTTAAGATAAATTTGCAGATCATGATTTAATTCGTAGATCAACAAGGTTATTATAAAAACTTAGAGCAAGTATTTCAGATTAGAAAATTAAATTGTAAAATACATTAAATGCTGAAAAATCTCAGAATGATATTGCCATTAGATTACATGAGAATAAGATTTAATAAGTAAATAATGATTTAATTAAAATTTTAATGGAAGATCATGAAGTTATGTTGCAATAATATAAATTAAAGAGGAGTCTAATTGATTAAATCCAATAATCAATTTAGAATAGTCAATAACTAATCATTTAATTGAATAATGAGATTTAATTGAGATAGAAAAACTATAAGCAATTAATTAGTGAATATTAGCAAGAAATTTAAATAATAAATGATTGCGTATAATAAATTTAAAATCATTGAATAATATGTTTAATTTAATTAAGTTTATTTAATTTAATATTTAATGACAATATTCTCTTAATATTTATCATCAATAATATTTTTAGAATTAAATTGCTTAATAAAATAACAAAAGCTAAAAGGGTCATCTTTTATATCATTATAACAATATGAATAATTAGATTGAAAATGGATAAAATATTGAAGATTGAATGAACTTTTGCAATCCCATATGATTGAGTAGTAATCCAAACACACCCCAAAATAGGACTTATTATAATACTGAATGGATAAGGAAAAAATAAAAGTAAAATTTATTCGAAAAGAAATTCTGGTGCTTAAACACCTTATTAAATCAACAAAGGCAAAAATATCTATTATAATTTATAAGTTTACAGCATCTAAAATTGATATCAATAATTGAGAATATATTTTAGTATTCTATCCAACTGTTGGTACTTGATGTGATAAGAATAAATATCTAATTCTACCAAAGAAATTCATTCTAGATTTTCTATCCTTATTTATTTTTTATTATTCTTATTCTATTATTTAGTATGATTATACAGAATCTTATATCCTTTCAATGTACTAATATTTAAGATCCTCAAGATTTTAAACATTATCAATACTTTCTTTATCTTCTTCACAAACTTAAAATTAATTAGATTATTCTAAAGAAATTCTTTGATTATCTAAAACATCTTCTATCTCTTCAGGATTTGCGTCTGAATCATAAATAAATAATCCTAGTCTCAAATTTTTGTATTTAGCTTCTTCAATGAATTTAATAAACTCTGGAGATTCATAATTTTCTAAAATTGTAAATTCATCATCAATAATAATAATAACATTAATTGTAATTAAGAAATTTGAAAAGAATTTAGCATTCTACTGATTACAATAAATAATTAATTATCGTACATTATTAGCAAAATTATTACTATCAACATCAATAGCTCTGGCAAATCTATTAAATTTTATGATGAAATTATTTAACTTTTGACTATTTTCCATTCTTGTCTTGTGAGTCACTAAATTATCAAGTATTTTGTTTCTATCTTCATGAATCTCTTTATTTCTATTAATAGAGAAATAGAGACAAGATAGAAAAGGATTACTTTCACATAAGTAAAAGGGTTTTAGAAAATTACCTTCTCCTGAGGCTAGAATATAATATGGACAAGCCAAAAAGAAATACTTTAAATCACTTATTTTGTAATTAAAGATATCAAAATAGAGTATTGTGTAATCAGCTGATTTAGATATTTTTATTTTTATAAATTGTTCATCCATCACTTTCATGATATTTGATTAATTAAAGTATTCAACAATTCTTAAATATTTCTTTTTTTTTAAATAAGTTAAAATCATCCAATATAATGGATAATACAAGATGCAAACAATAATCAATATAATTTTCTCTGATTTTTTCCATTCTGCTAATTTATTAATTTTATTTGCAAATCTTTTATATTCATCAAGATCCATAAGATATTCAATACCAGATTCAGGATGAGATGGCAATTTCCATGCATTTTCAAGAGAATTATTTCCAAGTGATGTAATCCTATGAACATGATACATAAGATCAATCAATGAGAAGTTAGGATTTTTCATCAATTCATCAGTTAATAAATGATCAATAATCATATATCTTGTGGCTGATTCAAAGTCAAAAGGTAATTTCTCATATTTAATTTCCTTCGTCCTATACATTCTCCTAATAACATATCCAATTGATATAAATATGATTAACAATAGATAAAGGATTAAGTTGAAAAGACTTGACATAATGTTTGATATAAATGTGATTGGATCACAATAAAAATAATTGCAAACGTTTTCATTACAAGAAGGCCATTCAGCATAAGATGATCCAAATAAGACTCCAGGACATTTGAAACAATGTCCTCTACTCCCAAATGATACAGAATTACTTGGACATTCAACACATTATAGTTTATTAAGATGAAACCCATCTTAACAAGGAGATAATTAGATTGTACCATTTTATCCTTTTTAATTCTTTCTTATTCCTGATCTAACATCTATTTTGAGTTTGACTGTTCTAGATAGTTCACCTTATACAATAACTATCCCTCCTCCTCCTTCACCTACTTAATTTGATTGATCTGAATTTCCTCCTTTAGCTTCGATGACCCCATTCCCTTCAACAAATTTTGCAAGTATTTAGATTGCTCCTCCACCTCCACCACCATACTAATTTTACAGATTAATAAATTATCCATCCACTCCATTACATAATAATTATCCATTTATAGATATTGAATTAAGTGACTAAAGTAGAATGGTACCACCACCACTACCAATTGAAATTGTTCCTGCACCCCCACTCCCACTTCTCAAATAATTAGGATTGTTATAAGGCCTAGATTTAATGAATTGCTTTGATGTCCTTTCCAGTGCATAACATTATTTATTTTGACTTCCTCCTCCTCCCATACCAGCTGATGATCCACCTCCACTTAAGCAAATCAATCCTTCTATCATAAAAATAGGACCTTTTCCAACACCTTGATTTGTATAGCAATCAAAAGGAGACTCAATTATTCCATCAATTATTGTATGATTAGAAAATAATATTAATGTTGAAGCAGTGATATGAGACAATGAATCTATTGTAACATTTTCTTATGAAACAATCTTAAAATTTGAAGTGAATTATAAATCTTGACGCATATTGCATTAAGGATTTAAACTTATAAAATTGCTATTTATAATTTCAACCCATCCATAGTGTGATATTATTTCTATCTAATTGATAATTATTAAAGCATCTCTTATTTTGATTTCATTTGTTGATTCAATAATCACTTCTATATTATTCAAACTTTTCTAAATATTCCCTAAAATTTAGATCTTGCCCTAAGATTAAAACCAGTATTGACTTGTATTGTTATTTATTAAATTGATATTAAGAATTTCAATGTATTTAGAATTTATTTTAGTGATCTCACAATCTGTAATATTTGATTATATTAAGTAGAGTTCTTCAACATTTATAATAAAGTTATTCATTTTGCAAATGAAGTTACTTGATGAAATATTAACTACTTAACATGACTCAGGTATGTTATAGATGACTTCACCAACATAGTTGCAATTATGACCCAAATTCTACTTCATTGCTTTGCAATCTAATACTCCAAATAGCACTAAAATAAGATATTCAATTAATTCTGATTATGGCATAAGAGCTTTTCTGAATAAATTATATATAACTAATTATTTATATAAATAACAATTCCTTAATTTTAATGTAAAAGAATCATCTTATCTTAATTTCATAATCTTCATTCTAACCAAGTGCCTAATACTTATTTATTTGCTTTTGAATGCCAACTCAATATTATAAATAATAATAATAACTCATTATGTAAATGAAATTCTTTTAAATCTTAATAATTTTATATATAAATAAAAAATAAATAATTGAAAACCTATTGAAACTTATTTAACCAACTTCTCTTTAATATACTATTTTTAAATCAATATATTAATTCTTAACTTTTAAAGTGAAACATAAATGTTATTTAAGAGAATTTTTAATTCAAAATTTATTTTTAAATATATAATAATAATATAATTGACTATAATATAATCATAGTTAGATTGGTTATTCTTTTAATTGCAGTAGCTGTTATTATTTTATATACACATCAATTGGAAAGTAAATTAAAAGACTAAAAAGGAATAATCCAAATGCTTATTTATATCTTCTTTGACTAAATTTAGTTGTAGCCCATATGTATGGAATAACAGTAACCAAAGTTGGTACAATTGCATATACATTCTCTATTACTGCTTTAATTGTATTATTTAAAATATTGAATAATAGAAAGTAAACCATCAATCTAAAACAATCTTATCTTGAAATTATATAAAATAGACTATTTGTTTTCTTAGTGGTTGGTTCTCCTGCCCATGAAAATTGAGCACATAACACAATCAAATTAATTGAACTGTAGTCAAATAAATTCTAAGCTATATAATATATAATTACACTAAATTATCCCATTCCTTTCAATGCAATATCACCATTAATCAATAAAATATTTGTTGTAATAAATAAACTAAGCATGCTTTATAATCCTTTATCACTTAAAACATAATAAAGTGAGCATTCAACTACCCAAATTAATATCAACCCTATTAGTATTTACATGCTAGCCATTGAAAATTCCATAAAATAAACATAAAAGTAATATAATATTGCAATGAATCCAATTAATGAACAAATTAATTCCACTGCAATTTTAAACGAATTTCCTTTAGATTTTGGATGTTATTCAAATGCATTTAATAAAAATCCCAAAATATTGAGAATGCCTATCGTTACACAATAATAAATAAATCTCTCTTAATTGTGTTCACTATCCTAATCTTTGTAATAAACATAAAGTAAAGCAGACACTTAACTTAGCATTTTTTAATTTTATTATTAGTGTATGTGAATTATTTTTTTTTTTCCTGGTAGGAACCTGATGAAATATGATCATTATATAATTAAATGATTTTAGATATTGATTAAGAAATCATTTCTCAAAGAAGAAATAAACTAAAAATATTGTTAAATAAACCAAATCACATAAAGAATATTTGTTAACACTAACATCAGATCATAAAATCAGTTTTAGAGCCTCCAAAAAGAATTTTTTCATATTCGAGATCAATTAGACATTTTTTGGAAATTATGTCAAAAACTGGCTCAGTTAGTGTAAATTAAAAAGCCATAACTTTATATATTAAATAAAGGAAAGTAAACAATTAAAAATTCGAAAGCGATCAAATCAAAGCAACAAATTCTAAATTTATTTAAACAGATGATTTAATTACAGAAGAATAAAACTCAAAAACAGATAGAACTTCATGGTAGATGCAAGAATCCCCATATATCAGAAAAAGAAAGTTTGCCAATCACTCATATCTAAAAGAAAAATAATATCCAAAATATTTATAATCGCATCAAGCTTAAGCATCTAATTTATCAAATTCTCCTAACACAGGTAGAAGTATTAAATAATACACATTTCAAAATGAAGTTCTCAAATAAAAATTAGATTCTATTATACCTTTCTACGATAGATCTACGCATTTTTTCAATAAAAAAAGATTGCATTAGATACATCATGACAAATGTGAAAGGTTAGACACTATTTTTACCACAATAACTCATAAATATTGAACCTTTTATATGACTCAATTATGTAATCAAATCTGTTGAATAATATTTTATTTATTAATTATTTATAATTTATTTTATTATTTATGATTCTAAATTCAAGTTATCATTTATGAATATATTTCATATTCCCAATTAGTTATTTTTCTATTAATGAGAATTCAATGGTATCGAGGCATTCTTGACTTGTTTCATATTCAACTTTGTCCCCTTTGAAACCAAGATTTCTGAATCCAGTTATTTTCATTCCTTCAGGGATTTTGATAGACTTAATATCAAATTCTATTTTGGACTAGGCTAAAGACTCTATGTTTTCACAAATTCTTTCTTACTATCCTTTGTAATTGCATTCACTAAATACTTAAATGCACTCATTCAATGGAGAATATAAAAGTTAAAATTCTCTAAATCCCCATGATGCTTCACTGGCTTCTTTTTAAAGAGTGCTTCTGAAATCAAATTGCAATTCTGTAGAACTATGAGAAACTATTTTATCAACTTTTATTATTCTTTCCTTCCAATTATTACTCTTATTTCCACAAAGATCACTTTAAGCAGGATCATTCCATCCTAGAAATTGTGTCCATAATTCATTATTATCAATAAATATTGTTATTTCCTCACCATCCCAATTATCAATTTTGTAGATAGTTACTTTAACTCTTACATAGTCATGCTTTGGTAAAATAAACTTCTTTGAAACTGTTGTTTTCTGAAATAAGAGTGATAAATACCTTTCCAAATGATTAGTATCCTCCTATTAAATTCATATCAGAACATTTTGTAATAGGAGGATTAGGACTAGCAGGATCAAGTTCTTAAATGTTCCATCCTTCTATTTGTTAAAATGATTCTTATTCAAAAAATTCTTTAGATGCTATATACCATTCATTTTTATTCAGACATTTACCATTTGATAAAGTATGAGTAGAATGACATTTTGTACATTCATTTTCAGCATTTCCTACACATTCATCACAGAATTTTGTGCATTATGCAGCAAATAAAAAGAAATCTCTTATACCCCAAGATTATTAATTTAAGTCCTTTTTTAATGAAGATGAAAAAGAGATTTTTAAAGATGCATCTTAATGCTTTTAAATGACTTCGATTGCTACAATTTTCTCTCCATATCCTGGATTATTGGATTTACTATAAATCATTTTTAATATATAATACACTCCACATAATTCTATTCCATCAGTTGTCTAAAATGCTATTTTCCTTACTTCTTTATTATCAATTTTTACATAAAATTCATCATTATCCCAAAGATCAATCTATATAATATTATTAGATTACTTTCCAAAATGTAAATTTAATCATTATTTTATAATGAGGAGCTATATTTGTAAATGAATTTGATAATGTTGATTTGGCACCAATATTTTCATACCCTCCAAATATAACTATGCCTGAACATTCATATCCCTTTTCCTTACCATTTTCCAATTGCCATCCTTCTAATTTTGTATCTATATGAAACCAGCTTAAAGCTTCTTAATTCCAATTTTTGCAATCATCAACTTTGTCATTATGACAAATTCCGCATTCAGAAGGACAAGATAAAAATGAAACATTAACTTATCTAAATCCCCAAGCTTAAATATCTGCTTATCCTTATTAATTTGTTGCCAATATGACTGTCACAGTAGGAGAATTATGGGAGATCTCAAATTCTATATCAAAAATCTTATCACTATGTTTAGATTCAAGTCCTCCACATAGTCTAATTCCTCCCTCTGTAAATCCCCATTTCATTTCCCAAGGGACACCATCTACATATATTGAAAAAACTTCATTTTCCCATTCACCAATTCTATTTCAAGATGATTTATACTTCCAAAGTTGGATATTGAATTTCAATTTATAATGAGGTGGCAACTTAATAAATTTAGTTGCAGTAGTCTTTAATCCAAATGTTTTTAATCCTCCTACAATGTTTTTTTCATTGCATTTAGTTATTATATCAGAAGTTGCTTAGAATTAATTTTAAATTACCCAACCTAAATATATTTTGACAATAATTTACCATCTAAAGCTGTTAATGAATCCTCTACAAATGCCTCATAGGCATTAATCCATTAAGATTAGGAAACAGCTAAAAAAGTAAGCAATAATAATTTCATTTAGAATTAAAAACGAATATATTTTCATATTTATGAATTATTTAGTATTCTAGTTACGCTAAGCCTATTATTATTAAAGACATTAGACTTATCAATATTTTAATATTATTGAGGACTGAATAAGTTCTTACTATAGTTTTGCTGCTCCTCAATCTGACTTGCATTAATATATTTGCTTAAATGTTAATTATGATCTTGTGAGGAATTTAGAGATGACTATTAAATAACTCAAATTTAAATACTTATTTTGTCATATCACTATAGCCTTAAGGGAGATATCGTTTTCTCTCTAGAAAATCATTCTAAAAGAATGTCTTTAACTCCTCATTAGGATTAAACATTGAAAATGTACTACTAACTGAACTTCTATTGAAATCATTCGATCTTTTGAAGTCACTCTCCAATTATTTACCAACACTTTAAGGCCTTGCTTAATATTTTAATTTAGGAGAGAATTGATCAAGTATCTATTATTTATATTTGCCATAAATTAGAATATTATCCTATTATTGTGGATTAGCCATAAAATTGTCTATACGATTTGAATTTGCCATTGAATTTGATCCTTAAAACTAATTTAATGGATCTAGGCCTTGAAATTTAGATTCTGAATCTATTTATGGTGAAATTTACTGATTCTATTACTATTTATAATAACTATTATTTGAGAAGGTTCTTTTATTCACTGAGTCGCTAATTTCTTAATATTTTGTTTGGCTTTGCTCAGTTATTATTTCTTCTTGAATTCTTTTCATCTTATCAGATTAATTAATAAATGATCTTCCCTCACTTGCAACATCAATTAAATGTTATTTATATATTTTCTTATCTTAATCT